>JANTPZ010004838.1:0-19551 GCA_025593235.1 Vachellia pachyceras | reverse complement strand
TTCAAAGATTCTTCCTCTCTTTTACTACCATCTTGGTGTATGTTGATAATGTTATGCTAACTGGTAATATATCTCATAAATCAATTCTATAAAGTAGAATTTGGATATAGCCTTTACTATTAAGGATCATGGGGAACTACGTTACTTTCTTGGTCTAGAACTTGCGATGTTTAAAGTTGACATTTTCTTTTCTCAATGAAAGTTTGCTTTAGAGCTGCTTGAAGATGCTAGATATTTAGCATGCAAACCAGCTTCTACACCTATGGGTCCATAAATTAAACTCATCAAACATAATAGTCAACCTCTTGCCAATCCTCAATCCTTCCGAAGACTTATTAGTCACCTGTAATATCTTACTACCATATGGCCTAATTTGAGCTTTGCCACTTAGTAGTCGAGCCAATTTATCTATGATCCTCGTGACATTCATTTATAGGCAGCTCAGGGTTCTTTGGTATATTAAGTCCTCACCAGGTCTAGTATTTTTTTCTTCCACTTGTGATATGAAATTATATAGCTTTAATGATTTGTATTAGGCTAGATGTGCAGACACACATTATTTACTTACTAGTTTTGTCTTTTCTTGGATCCTCCTTAATCTTATGGAAGGTAGAGAAACAAGCACAATGTCCAGATCTTCCTTTGATGTAGAGTATAATGCTCTTGCATCCACTACTTGTGAGCTTTAGTGGCTTATTTACTTGTTAAATGATTCCAACTCTCACTTAAATCTGGCTCCCCTTTTTTATGATAGCCAATATGCTCTCCAAATAGCACTCGACCCAACATTTTATCAGAGAATAAAGCACATTGAACTAGATTGTCATTTGGTTCATGAAAAGTCGCAGGTTAGAATCATCCACCATCTACCAGTTAGATCTTCTGATTAACTTGCTAATGAGCTGATATCCAAGCTAGGCATGAAAATATCCATGCTCCAACTTGTGAGGGATGTGAAAGATAGTTTAGATAGAATAACAATTCTGTTAAGTTAGATGTGAAAGTGATTATTTGTAACTAATTTCTCTTATATATTATATTACTTGTATAAATACTATTATATGATTAATGAAAGACAACACATTACATATTTCCAAAATATCAAGTCACACTATGCATGTCAAATTAAAAACTATGCCTTTCATTGTATAAACATCTCTTATCTTAAGTCTAAAAGCCTGAAATTGCCTTCTTTATCATATGGAATTTCAAATATAGAGAAAGTTGAAGAAATATATATACACAACGTTCATATATAGAACAAGCAATAAAATCAATTTGACAAAAATCAAATTGGGAGTTTGAGCAAAGAAAAGAAGATTTACATAGAGGAGAAGAGAGTGGGAGTTTGAGATGGTGAGACTATGGTAAGGGTGGTCAATTAGTTATCAACCGACCGTTGCATGGTCAAGATTAATAATGTCAATGGAGGTCTTGGGGTTGATAGGGCTCGGTGGTGGTAGAGGAGGACATATTGATGGTGATGTTAGAAAGGGGACAAAGAAGACTAGAAGAGAGAAGGGAGTAGGAGACATTGGAAAAAGTGGCAACGAGTAAGAGGATTAAAGACATGGGATGAGGCGACAAGAGCTTTTTCAAAAAAAAAAATTAGTTTTAATGATTTGTTATGAATATTACTTGGATGTCTATTTCTCTCCATAATTTTCCACAACCTCTTATATCCATATATTATCTCATAATAATGGAATTAATCTACTATGATATTGTAAAGCTATATCATAAGCAAAAGATATCCCTTATGTACTTAAAATGATATAATGAATGAGAGTTGTTCTCTCTTTCTCTCTAATTCTCTTGTTTTCTATTATAATCTCTTTTCTCAATGTCATAACTCAATATCAGAACAAGTCTTTAACCTAGGTATGATCCTCTTATTACTCTAACAATTCCATGGTTCGATTTGAGTGATACATCTTGCTAATCGTGGGAGTGCATCCTATTAAGTATTTACCTTTGCACCTTGGCTTTTTCATTTTGACCAATTGACAGGGAGTTTTGGTGCTAAGATTTCTCTTCTCTCCACTACTGAATTTGTTTTTGACAAAAGGAAGCAAATTGGGATTGAGAGTTTGTTGTTGCTTCTCATTCTTGTCCGTCATGAGTAATTTATACATATTTTGATTATGTCGTATCTTCATTGTGGTCATTCTATGACAACCTGAGGTCAATTTTCCCACCTTAAGTCTCCACCTCCTTGCCATTGCCTTTGGATAAACTTTGGCCTAGTGGTTTTTATAGATGGAAAGAATAAGATTTTTTTTTGGAAATATCAATATTAATAGTCATTAATTAGCGCATCAATATACATGATCACCATTATGCAACATTAAACTAGCCATGAAGTTGAACATACCTTATTAGGATGCTATCAACATAAACTTGCACATGGCTAAGGCACATCATCAAGTAAGGGTTTACATGTTCAAAGATCATATAACATGTAAATAAACAACAATAAATGACAATGTAAATACATAAGTTATAGACTTTGCTACCTCTTATGTAACATTCCTTTCACTTGAATTCTTCTAGACCTCTTGAACTTTGTAGGCTCTTCTTGCAATCCACAATGCCTACACATTATCATAATGCATTTCACATCAATAACCAACTATTGGCATCCACTATAACACATTACACTTAATCAAAACCTATCTTCCTACTTAGGGTTCTAAAACCCTAACTTTGCAATTTTCAATTTTAATGCTTCTAAACTTGTTTTCTCAATTGTACCCCACATAATTTTCCATTCTAAATCTATTGAAAGCATCAAAATCCACTTCCTTCACCAAATTCTTAAGGGAAAATGGATTTTTCAACATTCCTTTCCATACACATGCATATGCTTACCTGTAAACCACTTTCTAACCATTATTTAACTCAAAATCACTCTATCAAATTTTAACAACACCTCCCCATTAGGGTTCCATAACCAAAAATTCAAGATAACAATAAACCAATACAATCTAACCATCAACAAGCTCAAAATCATGAATAGAGTTAGATTTTACCACTTACCTCTTCCGGTTTGCTTTCCTCTTCACTTTCTCTCACTAGGGCTCTAGATATTCTTCTTACTCTCTTTGAGGACACCAAAACACAAGAAAATAAACTGATTAAATGGAAGATAGAGGCCTAGAACTTGATTCTATGGAAGATTTTAAGTCATAAACACACTTTTACCTTGGATTTTGTCTTGAGTTTGCTCTCTTCCCATTGTGTTCTTCACTCCATTTCTTATCTCTCTTCCTCTCTTGATTTCACTGAAATGTGGCCTCTCTTGGTGTCTTGAAATGTTTTAATACAATAAGACCATGTGTTAAAAACTGTGGGACCCACTTTTATCTGATAAAGCAACTTTCTATTGATTATTTCTACAACATGGTTTATAATATCTTCTTAATTTTATTCTTGGAATAAGAAGACATCAAGTGGCAAGCTTTTAAACCCCACAACTTCCTTTTAGAAAATGTAGTTGCTTTATGGTTCTTTTAACTGAAACCATTATACTAGAAATGCTTTTCAGGAAGTCCATGATCACTTGACTAGTGTAGGGTCATTAAAAATTCTCATTAATCAGTAGATCATTCAATATTTTTCTCAACTTAATTCTCTTTCCAAAAATGCCCTATCTGGAATTTCTTTTAAAAACCCTAATTTTAGGGTTTTCTGCTCTTTTGGTTCTGATAAACTCTTTCTAACTTTAACTTGGAACTAATTTTATTAATTTGTATAATTTTTAACCCCGCTTCTTAACTAATTATTTGAGGCCTCTAGATAATCTAAATAATTATATTTGTGTAAAAAGCCCTTAATCAACCAAATATTAAATAATTACTAAAAATCTTTTTTGAGGGAATTTCTATCTTTTTAACCTCTATTCTGCCTCAAATATTATTATGGGAATTATTCCATCCATTTATGGGTTTCTAGGACCATTTTCTAATATCTTGATGAAAATTACCAAAATGCCCTTAGTTATAACCAACTTCTCATTATTTACCATCTTGCCATTATTTTATCTAACATACATCATTCTTTATGATTTCTACTGCTTAATATAACCCTTACCAACCTTTCATTAGTCATTTAACCTTTATTTCCTGTTATAGAAAATACAAATATTACACTACAGATAATGATTATCATGTGGAGCAAATGTTTTGAGATTGAAAGTTTTACTTTCACAATAATTTACTAGTTGCTTGCTATAGTGACTATTTCTTGAAGATCATATTTGATATGTGTGAATGTATTATTTCTTTTGTGAACTTTGAGTATTGATTATGCTCATAAATTTGTATTGAATATTTAAAAAAATATTGTGTTTGTAGATATTCTAATTTATTTAAAATGGAAGGAGATTGTATGGTCTGAGATTGTAATTTAATTAGAATATTGTTATTGAAAGATTTTGAAAGATGATTGAGATATTTGAAAGTGTGAGGTGCTACAGAATGAGTTACCTTATTAAATTAATGAGTTGCAGAATTATGCATATGCTAGCCTCATTTTATAATTTCTAAGTTGTGTTGTGAATGAAAATTCAATAAGTGGAGAATTTATTATTTGAGAGGAAGTTTTATGAATTATCTATATGATGGCTTGAAACAAGCTGATCTGATGAATATGGAAGTGCAAAAACATGTCGTTGTCAAGCCTTGAAAATGGATCAAAACAATTGTGATTTCCAAAGGTCGTTCTCTACGAAGCCTTGTGTGCAATTAGTCAAATTAGCTTGTGATCACATTTGCCTCAAAGTGGAAAAACTGTTTTTAATTTCAACTATTATTGAATTGACATAAAATAAACTTTCTTTTTGGGTTTTTGGATTTTATGAATGCAACTAAAACAAATTGGAAAAATGTGAAAGTTGTTTGATGATGAATTCCCCTTGGAAATGGTTCAAGCTATCATGGTTCGCAAAATATAAGGTAGAGTAGTAGTTTTGCACTAAGTTTCGTAATGAAAACCCCAACAACTTGCTGGGTCAAAAATTCCATGCAATGAGCTTCATTCCATGAGACCCTTTAAAAACACTTATTATGTGTAAAGAAATTGCTAAGTGAAAAATCCAACTCAAAACATTATCGCCTCAAATATCAAATGCAACTAGGAAGATAAGAGAGAGCAACAAAGATTTCATTGAATAGGTAGAAATGAGACTTCACACTACCAAGTCAAACATAAAGCAACTCAATATATAAATAATCCAAGTTTGGCTTGACCGTGACTAAGTATTTAAGTTCGAATCACTAGTTCTAACTTAGAAACTAATCAATCCAATACAAAAATAGATTAAACCACTACTCCCTTTTTGAGCCCTTAAACTCAAGCCTTCTCCATCTCTAAGAGGAAGGAAGAGGTCTAGCTGCTTATAGTAACCAGCTTCACACTCATAATGGAAGGATGAGAGTGCATGATGGTCTGGAAATGAAGGATGAAGATGGTGGCTAGGGTTGGATTATTGATGAGAAGAGTGAGAGAGTAGAAAATTGTGAAGAGAATCCAAAACTCAAGTGTGGCTACCCTCTTCTCCATTTTCTTTTCGGAACTTACCCTAAAAAGGGTTTTTCAATCATCTTGGGTTAGGTGGAGGATGTGGGTCCTTTATTTTTTCCATTTAGAGCCTGATCTGGTTACTGATTCACGATATTCACCACGATAAACCTCTCCCGAGAGTTTTGTTTGCACGTTTGATCATTGGCCGCGTTGAAGAATGACTTGCGCCATGGAGAAAGGTTTCAAAGCTGCCTCCTCACATTCTTTGCTAGAGTTCCTGAAATGAAATAGCCAAGATTTGAAGTATCTCTTGCTCTTGACCAGAATTAAGCACAAATATATCATATTTCATGGCAATTGCACCCAAAATCAAGCTAATCAAAACAAACAACTCCAGTTTCCAAATTAAGCTTAAGAAAGGTCATGATGGGCCAAAATTGCATCCAATACTTTGGAAATTTAGGCAAAAGAAGTGAAGAAATATGGCTCAATCACAAGCATTTTCATAGTGACATGAAAATTTGATCATTTATCTAGTGTAGAGATAAATGTGCTTTTATTTTTCATGGTGTATATTATTAAATGGTTTGTATTTTGAAATTTGAATAAGAGATGCATCTATAGAATGTAGACTATATTTGTGAATAAGAGATGTGTCTGTAGAATGGTCATATTGGTATCTATGATTGACTTGCAACTTGAAGTTTGCAAAATTTGTTCAAATTACATTTAGTGCATTGGTTCTCAAATATGCAACATTGATTTTATCAAAATATTGTTCCTTAAGTTTTCAATGATTATATGTTTGGTAAAATCATATTTATTGAAGCCTCCTTAGATAGTTAGATCAAAATTTATAAGTAAAAAAAATCCCCATTTCAATGTTGGAAGCATATTTTATGTATTGCCACACATAAGTGCATCATGCCAACAAAGTGTTATTAATTCTCCCACTATAATTGGCTTTCGATCAAGAGTCATATATTTTCCATCTCAAAATCTTGAATATTCAATGTATGTTCATATCAATCCATCACAAGGCACATAAATGGATATTCAACTAAAGTTGAAAATAAATTTTGGGAAAAATTATCCTATTTCTTGTTTTTCTATATTAAATAAAATTATGTTTATAGAGGAAACAAATGGATTTAGAAATGCATGATTAATTGTTTATCATTTGACAATTTTCCCAACATGAGAAGGAGAAAATGAGTAGTTGAAAAAGTAAACATATAATGCATTTTTACAATCAAAGCCACATCCTCAAATATAGTAGTATGAACCAAAAAGTTCATTAAATATTGCATTCATAATATATTGCAAGATAAATATGTTCAATGTATTTATTGACATAGATGAGAATGTTTAAGTCTCATATTCTGGTTGAAAATCCTCCAAGTAGTATAAATAAAAATGAGAAAGGTAAGAGGCGCAAGGAATCAAGAAGATCATATTAAGAAGCAAGAAATAATCATTTGTATGACCTTACAAGATGTCTAGGTACATGAAAGTAATAAAGAAATCTCAAAATTTTATATCATATAAAAAGCAATTGATAAAATATAAAATTGACGACAATAGTTTTAATAATATCACGTGATTAAATGAGGAAATAAAAATGTGCAATATCAAATATTGTAAGTTGAGTTTTTAGCCCGAGTACTTGAATTGTGAGTATCAATAGGCATTTGTAAGAGAAGAAAAATATAGTCTTGGTAGATTAAATTTTCATGTTAGTAGTTTGGTAGTATATGGAATTTAGATATATAACTATGAAATATGACTTTGAGAATCCTAGAAGGAAAGCACTAGTACTGTGTGAGTATGAAAAATTGCTATAGTTAAAAAATCCTTGAAAGACCAAGTAGATGTAGAGATTTATATATAAAATATGATTAGTCTTGAATGATTTAATTTTTAGGAAGCATAAGTTCAAAATATATAAAATTCCATGAAGGATTGAAGTTGTCAGAAGCAATCAATTCCATTAAAAAATCCAAATGGTTTAAAAAATTACAACATATATGGCATAATTGACTTAATGAATCTCAGTTGAAGGAAGAATATAAAACATCCAATCTGCCTATAATGATGTAATTGTTCTTTATATTGATGACATGAATATTATTGGAACTCCTGAAATCTTTTATTAAAAATTAATGAATAGTTTGTAGAAGTTGTGAATTGTTTGAAGAATGATTATGAAATAAATGTTAGGATCAAGCACTTACCACTAAACCAAAGGTTATTGGTATCAGAGCCAAGGTCATGGGTTCGATTCCCAGCAGGACAATTGCTGAGGGGGAGATTGTTGTCCGAGGTGTGACATCAATTGTCCCATGGTGGAGGCTTGATTGAGGAGACAAGTCATTAAACCATGGCACTTGGGCGTGTCTGCTCTACCAAGGGTTAAAGAAATAGAGTTACGCCCTGGCTAATAGCTATAGCTTTTGGCCTAGTGGTAAGCGCTTGATCCTAACAATAAAGGGCTTGGAAAGAACAAAATTTGGCCATTTAGTGCAAATTGAATATTGAAAAAAAGAATCAATGCATCAAGAAATTTGTGTACAATTGCCTTAAAGTGTTTTAATCGATAATCACATCAAATGTTATGGAAGTACCACTTCTTTGGATTACAAGAAGGTGGTGATGAAATACTTGGTCCACAGGTACCTTGTCTTACTACAGTTGGAGGGCTTATATGTCTTGCTAGCCACATAAGATTCGATATATCATTTGTTGATAAGAACGATATAGTTTTCTCCAATATAAATACATTATAATAGAAATCGGATGCTTGTCTATAGATCACAGTCTAATCCACATGTTATTTGATCACAAAATTGCTATTTGTCTCATCATCCTAAAAAGGATCATGAGCAAATATATTTTAACAAAATTACACCAAATATGTTCACCAAATCACTTATGCAACAATATTTAGAAAGTTTTCTCGTGATATCAAGCTTTGTAGACATAAAGATCTTAATTGATGTTATAAAGGAGAGTTGATGCACTCTGTACTTGTTTTCCCTAATCTAAAACCTAGAAGGTTTTTAATGAAACATCATTATAAATTGTATCTATAAACGTTGTACTCTTTTTTTCGACTATGTTTTACTACTTGGGTAAATTCCAATATGAAGATAATGAACATTCTAACTCTTGGCTATCATAATATTTTAGAAGCAAATTGAATATAGGAATTTGGTTCATCTTAGCAGCTTTGGTTCATACAATCAAAAAGAAGTAGCGACCTTTAAGCATGCTTAAGAAGTGAGGAATTTGGATCATCTTAGCTTTGTAGTCAATTTCAGAATCTTCATAGTATGATGTTAGTAAATTGAATGTGCGAATAAGAATGGTGTATCTGCTATGAATCCTTAGTTGCTTCCTTTCAAGTAGACCTGATTGATTTTTCCTACTCCCGTTGCTTATTTTTTGTCAGTGACCAATCTGGATTTTTCTTTAGTCTACTAGATATATCACTATTGTTAACTTAAATCTAAATTTTGTGATACTACTCCTTCCATTCTAAATGTAAGGATTATACAACTAACATGAAGAAAATTAGTCAATTTAATTATTTATAATAAATTGTATTGTCTTTTCAAAAATTTTTATTATTCAAATAAAAAAATATTGTTAATGGTGAAAATTGGAATTTAGAGCCTACGAGAGTGTCTCTCACGTTCGACCATATTTGTGACTAGAAACACTTTTATATGGATGCACGTGGGAGGCACACCTCTCACGTCTAACCACTTATGGATGTTACATGAAAGTGTTTCTAACGTCCTTAACAAAGACATCCACCATGAGCTAGATGTGAGAAAGGTTAAATGTAACATCTTTCTTAGCGTGGTTTACTTTATATTAGAGAGTAATTATGAACCACTTTATGACCATCAAATTTTTTGAATTAGCGAACCAAATGAAAATTTAAAACTTTTGTCCGAGTTACTATTCACTTGGTAATTCCATATTTTTGGCCAACTTTCAAAAATCATAACTAAATCTATGAAAATTGAAATCAAGTGGTTCATGTCTCTAAATGAAGCTTATAAAGTCCTCTACAGGGGACAAATATCTCCTTGACCAATTCATACAATTTATTACGTGAAGAAACACTGTTCATTTTGTATTTTTTCCCCATTTTCCAGCTTTTCCCCCTCAATTTTGGAAAAACATAACTTTTTATCTACACATCCAAATGTAAAGCTTCGAATAAGTAGTATTTAACTGGAAAATTTCATATTATTTGGACTTCATTTGCTATTTTTCACCGTTACTTCAACTTTGCTCTTTGATAAGGGTTTTGGACCCTTTTTTGATTCTTTTGCATGCTTTTATTCTTCCCCTCTGTGCATCTAATTAATTTGCATAACGATATAGCATGCTTGGTCCATTACATAGAACATTCATCATACTTTGTAGGGTAGGAGTTTGAGTTATAATAATCCAAAAGTGCACATAACCACTTATCATAACGTTCTTTTTGAATTGAAATTTACACTTAGAACTTACCTTTGATCTCTTTGCCTTTTACTCTTCAACTTGACCCTAAAAAGGTTTTATTATGCAAGAATGAGATTCATGGAATCACAATAGCAAATATTTCTAACTAATACATTAATATGCATAATCATGATTGTGCAATAAATCAAAGCTATGGAAACAAAACAAGCAACATTAACCTCAAATTCTCACATTATTACTTTGTTTAGGCATATCCTGATCATCAATCATCAAACAAGAACTTTCATGTTCATTCATCAATTATATAATATCAACATGGAAAATGCACAATTAACAATCAATAGCAATGTAAATGTAAGAGTTAGAGAATTTGCTACTCTATTTGCTTAATCTCCCTTACTCTTTAATAGCTTCCTTCTTGCACTTTTGGAACTTTCCTCTTGGAAATATCCTCCTAGACATTACATAATGTAATTGGCATTAATCACAACCCAATATCAACTCCCAAATCATGCTAAATCAAGCTTTCTTATTTTCTATCAACACAAATTATATACCAATCAACTCTTTATCTTGCATAAAGTTGTTTGGTAACAATTAATTTTTCTAAATCCCTCTCTTTCTCATTTTCACTCACCAAAACCTAACATTCCAACAGCCCAAAATCAAGCATAATCCAAGAACAAAACCGATAAGTGAAGAGGAGAGTCCAAGGATTAAGAATATGCAAAATATTGCATCAAAACTTAACTTACCTTAGATTTCTTGGAAATATTTGCTCTCCTTCATGGCTGCCACTTCTCTTCTCTCTTAGATTTGGTTGAGCACGAAAATATGGATGGAAAGATGAAGTAAAATGGGTTTAATCACAAGCCCAAATGATCCAATGGCTAGGATTTCATCTTGCATTAAGCTTGTAATCCAAGAGCCATTATTTAACCAATTCATTTCTCTCTTTTCTTCACCTTTTGGCCAGCATTAATGGGCTGGAAAATGAGAAGAAAAATCTGCCCACATGTGCCAAATCAAGGTGGTGACATGTGTCCTTAATCCTGTACAACTTGAACTGATAAAGTAACTTTGTTTTGATAAATTCTACCACTTGTCTAACCTCAATTATAACAACTTTTAACCTTCAAATATTGTTAAAATAAGTGGCAAGACTCTTCATGGCAATAATACTTTTTGGAAACGTTATGTTTTCATAAAGTTACTTTACGTTATCGTAATACCGATAAAGCAACTTGCCGATAGTTAACTAGATCCGAGGTCTCTAAAAATTCCCAAAATTAATACTGAAATTCTCACACCCTTTTCTTTTCCCAAAAGGCTTCCCAGAATATTTTTAATTAATTTTTAAAGAAAAACCCAAATCCAAGGCTTCTCTGAGGCTTTTCCTTCCGATCGAGGAAATCGCTTTTCTCATGTTCTAGGCAACAATTTTATAAAATATAAGAAATTTCAAGCTATTTTTCCTTACTTTAAGATCAGATGTTTGAGGCATCCCGATACTTCAAATAATTATTTTTGTCTAATTATTTAATAAAATGTCAAAAATTAAATGACTCTTAAAATTCTCTCAACAGAAATCTAGGACGATTTAACTAAAATCATGCTTCACATACTGGTCAGTGACTTTTCCTCTACATTTTGGGCCTCTATGAATTTTTCTGATCTTTTGGTCAAAATTTGACCAAGTTGACTTTTGACTTTGGTCAAATGACCAAAATGCTCTTACACTTGCCCTTAATTACCATAATGCCCTTAACTTTTTCAAGTTCCATTTTTATCTTTATTTTTAATGACAATTGGGTTCTTCCTAAAAGTTACCCATCTTATCATTTCCCCAAGCCAAACATGCTTAACTGTGAAGCTCTAATGGAATTCAGTACATTAGGGTTAGGTTGACCGTGATCCGTCTTGTCCATTACCTTCCTCTTTTTTGCACTACATATCCCTAGACCCTAACTCAACCCATAACTACTGGTGTTGGCCTTTATTTCAAATTACAGTAAAACACAAATAGCACATTAAACGTTGGACGTGAGAAACCTCTTTTGTAATAGTGGGGCAACTTGAGAGCCTTTTTATTGGTCTCATTAGAAACACCTTAAACCCTACACATTAGAAAATCTCATATTTGCCCTTATATGACCATTTGAGACCTACTCGATAAATAATCCCTACTTAAATAAGAACTCTAAATATTAACTCCTATTATCAAAGCATCATGACCTCACTGATCAGCTTGTAAGCAAATCAATCAGGGGAACAAATGCTAGAATTGATGAGATCGACATTGCGATTACTATTATTGATCATAAGTTGGATACTAGGTTTGAAGAACTCATGATTGCTATCAATTGGATAGGGCACTATAGCCTTGGTAAAAACATAGAATCTCACCTTCATATTCTCAAGAAGGGGTACTCCTTAACCCTAATAGGAATGGAGGAGCCACGCAACGTAGCTTGTTGTTTGAGTGTGATAATGTACCCTACATAGGAAATAACCACCTCCTTTAGATGATACCAGTCAACCCAACATAGGGGCCCAACACAACAATTTGAGGACCTAGAAGACCCTTAGGATATGGAAGACCTTGTAAGGCTCCATGCTAGACATGATGAGTCGCCCCCTACATATGATAAGGGTAACCCAAGATGGAGTTATGTTGATGACATAACCAAAAGAATTTAAGGTTGATGCCCTTAAATTGGATGGTAAGCTTATCCCAATTACCTTCCTTGTCTGGTTAGTCAAGTTAAAGGATTACTTTGAGTGGTATGATATGGATGATAGCCAATGTGTATGTTTTACCAAGATGAAACTTTTGGGGCTACATAAAAGTATCCCCACACTCTTCAAATAACCCTAGAAGACCAAGGCTAACCTCCCATAACTAATAGGCTAGGATGAAGATGAAATTGAAGGAGAAATGTGTGATTCCCCGATATAAGTACCATCTCTTTAGTCAACTTCATGATATTAGGTAGAACTCCATTATTGATGACTATATAGCCAGTTTGATGAGCTCATAATAAGGTGCGGGCTAAAAGAATATCCTTAGTCATTGCTTAGTAGGTTTACCAATGGTCTTAAGCTTGACATTCAGAGGGAACTTGCGATAAACTTCGCTGAAATTCTCAAGGATGCTTACCATAAGGCCTATGAAATATAATCCCTATCTAGTTACTCTTCTTTTCACCGTTCTATCTAAAGCATAGAGTTTAAACAATCTTGTAGCCTGATATGACTATAGGTTCCTCATGGAGGGTAAATTCCCATCTCCCTTTTGGTCAAGCATATAGCCTTAAAAGCAGTAACATGTAACCTAATGAATCTATTGGTTCTAATGCCCATCCTAATGAGTCTACCATTTAATGCTTCAAGTGTTACTTTAAGGTGCATATGTGTCCAAGTGCCCACAACATACTTTGCTTATTGGGACCCAAGAAGATTATATGGCTACAAGAAGTATCATTGACATTGTGATTGACCTGTTAATAGCCCCTCTTATGTGGATCAAGAGCTCATCATGGTAGATACATGCCAAGAAATCTTAGAGTGATTATATGCCTTCTCTCTATCTTTACTCCTAATGACTCATCGAAAATGAATGGCATATTTCATGCATTTGTGAAATATGGGGACAAGTTATGTAAACAGGTCATTGATAGTAATAGTGAGAGTATGTGATTTCTAACCACTGTGTCTCTTGTCTTGGGCTTAAGACAGGACATCTTCCCATTCCTACTCATGTAGCTTGGGTCAATAATATATCTTTAACCATCATACACCAATGCCAGGTATTCCTGTACTTAGGTGACTATCAAAAGGAGATCATTTGTGTTGTCATTTCTATGGATGTCTCTTATATTTTACTTTGACGTCCTTAGCTTTTGACCATGATGTCATCATTCATGATTGAGTGAACACCAATGTGTTTAAACATAAAGGTAAAACCATTCTCCTATACCTTGTACCATCTAAGTTGAAGGATAAGAGTCTTAAGGAACTGGAGGGTTCCCAACTTAAGTTTCATAACATCCACCTTTTGAATTCTCAAGAGTCAATGATTTCTCAATTTGTCCACAAGGTGGTATTTACGTTTTCTAGTAGGGTTGCATATAACTAGTATTGAGATGCCAAATGAGGTCTCCCATCTCTTGGATGAATTTAATTATGTATTATCTAGATGAGTTTCCTTTTAATTTACCTCATATGAGGGATATATAGCATGCTATCAACTTCGTCCCTGGGTTACAATTATCTAACTTGCCACACTATAGGTTGAACCCCAGAGATAGGGAAGAACTTAATCAATAAGTCCATGAGTTGTTGGAAAATGGATACATCCAACATCACCTTAGCCTATGCATGGTACTAGCCTTATTGTCACTTAAAAAGGATGGTACCCGGAGAATATGTGTGGATAGTCAAGCTATTAATAAGATAATCGTCAAGTACATATTTCCTACCCTAGAATGTGAGGACATGCTTGATCTAGTTTTTTTTGCTCTAGTTGGTTTTCTGAAATTGATCTTTGTAGCGGGTACCACCAAATTTGGATTTGACTGGGAGATGAATGGAAGATTATATTGAAAATGCAGGATGGTTTGTATGAATGGCGGTTATACCCTTCGGCCTTACCAATGCCTCTGGCACTTTCATGCAGGTTATGACCTACCTCCTTCAACCTTACTAAGGAAATTTTTGTGTCATCTACTTTAATGACATCCTAATCTTCATCTAGTTTGAAATTGAGCACTTGCAAGATCTTCACCAAATGTTCCTTACCCTTATGTAAGAGGAGCTCTATGTAAACCTTCCTAAATGCTCTTTTCTTTAGAAACAAATGGTTTTTCTTGGGTTCATTGGTTCCAAAAGGGGCTTAGGAGCCAATCCAAAAAAAAGTTTGAGTCGTCGATTAATGGCTTAAACCCAAATCCCTTAAATAATTGTGTAGTTTCATTAGCTTAGCATCTTTTTAATGATGTTTCATTCAAGATTTTAGCACCATTATGAACCCTATCACCGATTGTCTCAAAAAGGAAGAGTTCAATTGGGGTTTCCTTGTATCGTGGGCTTTCTAAACCATTAAGCAAAAGTTCTCTAAAGCTCTAGCCTTAACCTTATTTGATTTTTCTAAGTGTTTGAGGTTGCTTGTGATGACTTTGGAATAGGAATTGGAGGTGTCATAAGCCAAGAAGGTCATCCTATCACTTTCTTTAGTGAGAAGCTTAATGAGGCTAAGCAAAAGTACACCATGTACGATAAGAAATTATGTGTCCTTAGCCAAGAATGTTATCACAATGTCGTAATTGTCAAAAGTATAAGGCTAAGAAGCAAAATACATGTTGGTGTACTCCTTTACCCATCCCTAAGGCTCCCTAGAAGGACCTTAGCATGGACTTTGTTAAAGGCTTGCCTCAGAGGACTTGACAACATGACTCCATCCTTATTGTCATTGATATATTCTCAAAAATGGCCCACTTCATCCCTTGTAGGAAGACCACTAATGCATCCCTTTAGCTAAGCTTTTCTTTAAAGAAATTGAGCACTTGCATGGATTACTCATGTCTATTGTGTTTGACCACGATGTCGAGTTTGTCAGTTATTTTTGGAAGACACTTTAGAAGGTTTATGGTATCCAATTAAAATTCTCCTTTGCCTTCCATCCTCAAACCAATGGTCACACTAAGGTAACTAACCGTAGTCGTGGAAATCTGGTTCATAGCTTGGTTAGAGACAAAGTGGGTAATTGGGATCTTATCTTACTAACAACTATATCGGTTTACAATAGCTCCACTAACTGATCCACTGGAAAACGCCCATTTGAGCTCATCCAAGCTTTCACACCAAAACAACCCATCACTTTGGTCTCTTTACCTTTGATAGCCTGTACCTCCAGATCTACAAAATCCCTTGCCCATCGCCTTCATGAATTACATGATGAGATTAAATGTAAAGTTGCACTTAGCAATAATCCATACAAATTAACTGTTGATGCTCTTCGATAGGGTCAACATTTTAGTAAAGGTGATTAAGTCATAGCTCATATTTGCCCTAAGCATTATTCAAAAAATTCCTTCAAAAAGTTGCATGAATGTTCCTCTAACCCATTCTGCATCCTGAAGAAACTTGGTCATAATGCTTATATGCTTGAATTACCTCTTGACATGTCCATTAGCCCAGTATTTAATGTAGAGGATCTTGTTTCTTACCAAGGTACTTTTCAGCCTCCCCCTTGTTTAATGATGATTTTGTAGGTTCACAAGCAACATAATGCTCCAGTTCCACCACTTTCGACTGTCACACAAACCAAAGAGATGATTAATGCTACAATGGATGCTTAGACTGTTCTCACTCTTGAGATTATTGTTCGTATCCATCTCATTGGCTAGAAAGGATACTTTGATATGGATGCCACTTGGATTGGGAGGATGAGTTTCACCAGGTCGATCCCAATTCGCTTGGCTCTTATCGACTTTCTACCTTTTAGGAGGTGAATTCTTCTCAACTGAGGGGAAATGATGGGAATCATAAATGTGCAAAGGAGATCCCACGAAGAGTTGACAACTATCACACTTAACGCACTAAATGTTGAACCATTCTTGTAATTATGGTAATTTATTTGGATTTTGATTTTTCATTATCATATTATTTTAATTGATTTCCTTGTTATCAGTTCTAGGGTTTGAGTGAAGCTATAAATAGCTCTCACATATCTCATCGTACTTAGTTATTGATTTTGAAAGAAATAATAGCCTTCATGTCTCTCTCAATATCTCCCCCCTTCCCTTAATCTCTTTATCTCTTCCTCTACTTATATTACTATATCCCATCATCACACTCCAATTTAAACTATTAGAATATCAAATTTAAGCAAAAACGTAACTCTAAAATAAACCAAAGTTCAAATCTTTATATAACTTCAAATCTAATAAAACTAAATCGATTAAACATCTTATATAGTCCAAATAATCCATTTAAACTAACTTTCAACATCTTGTACTAGCCTATTTTGCTTAAAGGATTGCATATCACTTGCTACATATTTTCTTTTATATATAGTATTCCAATAATCACCTTTGTTGAAAGAGATTGAAAAACTAACTTTCAATAAATACCTCACATTTTCATCTACAACAACTAGACTTTTTTACTGCCTCGATAAGAAACGTAAAATCAGTCTTGCATCAAGAATAGCACCTTGTTTATGATATACATTCTTATCAAATCAAGGTTTCGTAGTTTAATAAAATGATTGCGCTAAAAATAAACTAAATTTACAAAATAATATTGGTAACAAGTGTTTTAAAAAAAAGGTTTTAAAAAGACGTGAAACTTTTAGAGCATTGCCTCGTTCTAACAAAATTACAATAAAATTAGAAAACCTTTGAAAATTAAAAGTTTAATATTAAAATAATAGGTCACCCTTTATTGTTGCTATAGGTTTTCCTCTTTGCTTCTCATTGAGTCACAGATAATAGGTCTATGAAATCCCCTGCATCACCCGTGAACCCAATGTAGGATAAGCCCTAATCACCCTTTTAGACTAGTGGTATTTTCTTTCACATATCTTATCATATCAATGCTAGAGCTACTCCAATTCAAGATGATTTTACAAGTTTTCGGCTGCATTTTTGAGTCTGTATGATATTCAAGAAATTAGAGTATATCCAACATCCAAAACATAGGTTGCCACCCCCTATAAGATTTAGGTACATTATGGATTGAGGAGCTTACTTATGTGTGCATAATTTTTTATCCATCGTGTATGAATATTGACTTTATTAAATTGTTATATGTGTGTGTGTGTGTGTGTGCATGTGCGTGATTTGCTGGTCCACTGAGTTCTCCTTGTTCACGCATGATGGAGTGCCTCCGAGCCTATGGGTACGGCCTTACAATACTCTAGTTCTAGTTGAACCAGTGTGAATATTGTCGGAGGGAAAAATAAAAATGTCTACCTTTTCGTTTTTCTTAATTAACCCAAACAAAATTAATTTTTGGAGAATATTTTCTGAAAAAAAATGGTGATAAAAGTGATTTTAAATAATATCTTTTGAAGAATAGCTTCTTAAAAAAATAAAAAAAGTAGCTTATGAAAAACTATGGTTTTTAACCTCAAACCATGATTTTGAAGATTAAAAATCATTCGGAAAAATGTGAGAGTGATTATGTGACTCGTATAAAATCATGGTTTTGAGAGTTAAAAAATATTCTGGACTTTAATGGGATGTTTATCCGTTTTGTTTTTGAAACCATGATTTTAAATCATATTGCCAAACACACTTTAAATCTATGCTATTAGATAGTAGAAAAGTAAAGATAGTTTTAATTAGTATCACCAATATATATATATATATATATATTGTAAATTTGAGAGCGTACTATAGTAGACTATTGCAGAAGATAGAATTTCATATTAGTTAGTGCAACAAACTTTGTCATGAAACTTGAGTGTTCTTTTTTAGTTAAATAAAAATACAAAATATAAGAATGATATAAAATGAATGATTATTTTTAATATAAAATGAAATGATATATATAAACTAATATATATATATATATATATCAATCAATGTTATGTGATAAAATATATTTTTTATTTTTGCCTTAGGGATTGGGTTGCACGTTAGCCTACCATATACAGGAATTCTGATCGTATGATTATGACAAGCCGACTTAAGCAATCTTTTATGTCTCGTTTGGTACACTAGAATTGATTTTGATGAAAATGGAAATGGATATGGATATGGAAATGGAGGTGGATATGGAAATGGATATGAGCTTTACAAGTACGTTTGGTATGTCACGGAAATGAAATCCTATTTTTACATAAAAAGACTAAAATGCCCTTTTATATTTAAAAAGTAAAAAAAATACAAAAAGGTCTTCGTCTTCGTCGTTGAAGTTGCCGTCACCGTCTTTGTCACTAGAGGTCGCCGTCGCCATCGCTGGAGGTCGCCGTCTTCATCGTGGCCAAAGACGAAGCCTTCATGGTCGAAGACGAAGGCGCCGTGCTCGAAGATGATAGCATTATGCTCGAAGACGAAGGCGTCGCCGGAGGTATATCGAACGGTCGAACTCATCGTGCTTGAAGATGAAGCTGTCGTCGGAAGTAGATGAAGTCGTCGCCGGAGGTGCCATCATCGCTTGCAGGTCACAGTATGGTCGAAGATGGCGAACGGATGTGAAGGGCAAAAATGGAAAAAATGGATTTCATGAAGCTGGAATTACAAAACTGAGGTTGAGAGATGGAATTGAAAAAGTGAGTTTTGGTGGATATGGAAATGGAATTGAATTCCATTTCCATCCAACCAAACATGCATGTATGATGGAATTGGGCTCCATTTCCATTTCCATGTGCCCAATTCCATCATACCAAACAGGGCATTACTTCTTGATTTGCGCAATAAACACCTTGTTCCCATTTACAATCCCCTATATGGTCTAATTTCATAATATTTTAATTTAAAAATGAATTCTTTGAACTTAATAAACCGGGTCTATATCTTCTCATTTTCCTTTTCTTCA
>JANTPZ010004837.1:0-15698 GCA_025593235.1 Vachellia pachyceras | reverse complement strand
ATTATATTAGTCAAGAGAAAAGACTTGTAACGGGTGCACCTGCAAGAACTGTTTGGCCGTCTCTGCGGTTTGCCCCTCGGCAATCTCTAAGAACGACGAGACCATGATCTGTTGATCGTTCGCGGACAATACCCCCTCCATTGTTTCTCCCCGAATCGAAGCCCCGGAGCTTCGATCTAGTGATCGCACCTAGGGTTTCGCAAGTGAAGTTCGTGTTGCACCGTGCTATATTCGTTGAGAAACTGAAGGAGGAAAATGTATAGCTTGTCAACTTTTCAACGTTTTTTATCTGACAAATAATAACAAGAATTCAGATAACAATTCATCCAAAAAAAACAAGAAATAAACAAATTTAATAAGATAAGAATCCAAGAGTAGAAGAGAATAGTAGAACATGGAGAGAAAATGATAAAATGGTATCAAAACACTACTTTAATGAATGGTATCAGAGCACCACTTTTATATACTCGATCAATTGTATTTTTTATAATTAGGGATGTGTATTTATATATAAGGTGGGAGCATTAAAATTAAATGTCTTTAATGACTAATAATATCTCTTAATAATCATGTGGGATCATTAAAATTAAATGCCTTTAATGACTAATAATATCTCATAATAATCATAACCGACTTTCAAATAATAATATCTGATTCTACCTTGATTATAATATATTCATAAATAAAAATATATGAATTATATGAATATCCACACCATATATTATATTTTATAACAAGATAGATGTTATTGGATAGTTTTTTATATTTTTATTTTAGAAATAAATATTAAATGATAATTAAATAAGCATATATGCCTAAAATGAAAGCTTACCTACATTTTCTTTTCGTTAAGATAAGAAGAATTTTAGAAAAATTAAAAAAATATTTCAATGAATACACATATATGTATATATATTACTTTAAAAAACAATAATTTGATGCCTAAAATTTGCCTATTCCCGTTCAGTTCTAGCCTACCAGCGATAAACCATGAATAAACAGATGTCACTCATTTTATTATGGTATAATGCAATTGATGATTTAATATATGGAGATGGTAAAAATATTTTGAGAATTTAATTAATGGATATTAAATCCTAATTTAATCTGTAAATATAATTTAATTCAACTATAATTAAAACATTTAATGGGTAAAGATATTTTAAGAATTTGAATCAAGGATATCAAATCCTAGTTTAATGCGTAAATATAATTTGAATTCAACTATAATTAAACATATAATGGGTAAAGATATTTTGGGAATTTGAATCATGGATATCCTAATTTTATGCATAAATTTAATTTAATTCAACTATATGAAACTAAAATTTTGATGTCTGGATTAATTACTTGAATGGAATAAATTAAATTTTTATTTATTTTTAATATTTAGATTATTTGAGTAACATATAATTTATTTATATCAAGTATCATGACCCTTGACGGATCTGAAATATTATAATCAACACAGTCTAAGCAGAGGAGAACTTATAATTTATGCCCTATGTTACGTGTGTGTGTGTGCATGATGGATACAAATTACATGTTCATTTATTATGTATTAATTGTTTTGAATCAAAAAGGATACAAGAAAAGCATGATAGATCGTTCAATTCAATTGAACCTGCAAGCTTAATTTGAGAAATTCATCCAATCAAATGAATTTATCAATGTTCATTTACATTGATAGAAATATATATTCGATCCAGGCTTGTAGAGAGCAACCGTGCAAAAATTTTGTGAAAAACCCTCAATAGGAACACAAGAATAACCCTTGATGATGAGTTTGATCAATAATGTGTGTTCGGATTCGCGGTATCAGCTATTTTTCAACTTAATTTATGGTTTATAAGATCAGTATATGAGTGGAGTTTTATCTCAATTTAAACAAGCATGCTTTTGTAACTATATCCTAAACAAACCCTGTCAAGGCCAATATTTAGGATAAAGAGGAAATTCCATGGGACCAGCAACGCTTCATCTTCAACTATCACCTAGCTGGATCATTAAGAATAAATCCAACTAGTACTAGTAAGCCTTTAATTATTTAATAAATATATCTATTTCTTTCAATATTAAATATAACAATTGTAAGAAAAGTTTTGTTTTCATTTTAAATGCAATACTTTAATTAACTTTATTCCCTCCACTTATAATTTTTTTCTTACTCTCCTTATTGATTATTATACATAATAATGAATCATATTCTCCTTATTGATTATACATAATAATGAAGGTTTCCATGGAATACATTGTTTCCAATGCAAATAATTAAAAAATATTTTTAATTGAGAAATTAACACAATTTAGTTGGTTTTTTAAAATCTGTACAAATTAGTGGCTGTATAACTCTTAAAATTCATACCGGGAGAAGTACTGTTTATTTGTCCTCACTAATTATAAGTCGGTCAATTTAGGTGAGTGTTAACATCTGAGTGTCCATAAAACCTATCCTGTCGGTTAGTGGTGCAAGATATTGTGCAAACGTGTGTATTTAAGAATCCATTAGAAGAAAGTAGTTTACGGATTTTAAAAAGAATTTACGGAATTTAAAAAGAATTTACGAATTTTAAGATGCTTTTTATGAATTTCAATGTGCTTGTTTGGCAACATCGTTACCAAAATGGTGCACGTAAGCCGAGACAAAACCATCTTGAAATCTGTAAAAACCATCTCGAAATTCATAAAAACCATCTTGAAATCCGTAAAACCATCTCGAAATCCACAAAATGCCTCGAAATCTGTAAAATCCATTCTCCCAACGGAGTTCCCAAACACACAATATACTTTTATCTTGGTTTGCGTGCACCGTTAGGGGAAAGATTTCCCAAATATGCACAATATTTCATAGAGATAATGTGCTTATTAAGTTTATTTGTTCAAATCACGATGCATGCAAGTTGAAACAAAACTCCTCTTACATACTTATCTCGAAATCCGTAAAATCACTTTCCCAATGGATTCACCAGCGGAATTTTCTATTTGGCTTTTTTTTTTCGCCTTCAATGATGTTCACGTTGTTCAAAGAATATTAACACTTCATTATCATTCATGAGCCAATAAACTCAATTAACCCAATAAATGAAGATGCAAGATTCATATTAATTATGTAGAATTTAGAGGTTTGAATGTAACTTTCCCATGTTGTGTTTCATGGATCTAGAATTATGTGACTGATTCATAATATAAATACTCATGTGATAGCTAATTTGATTGGATTAAAAAAGTTCGTTTCAATTAATTAATTTGGCATGTTTTAAAACATTCTGCTCATCTTCCTCAATTCCTTCCCTCACTCTACATTGATTATTGTTATTGAGGGATATGAATTGGGATAATTAGAAAGAAGTTGATAAATATAGAAAATAGATCTTATGTTTAGAATAAATATTTTTTCCTTTTCTTATTGAGCATATAACAATATCATTTTAATTTGAGCTTAAAAAATAGCATTACATCGTATTTATGCTTTTGTGTCTCTACTTAATTTGTTAGGTTATCCTTTGGTTAAAAAAAAAAAAAAATTTGCTAGCTTATCTATGACTTATATAATATTAATCATTTTATCTCATTGATGACCCAGAAATTGCTCCCTTCGATCCTTTGCAAAGGGTTAATATTTCAACGGCCTAGGAAATGAAAAGTTGAAGGGATCGAGACAGATGGAAAACAAAGTCCAAGGAGCCACGACTCCGTAGCAAATTAAAAGCTGATTTGGAAGTTGGTTTAAAAATAACAAAATCTAGATTTTACAGAATAGATTTTAAGAGAATAGCTTTTACGAATTCTAAAGTAAGATCTACGTTTTGAAAGGTGATTGTGTTTAGGAAGTTATTGATTTTTACGGAATTTGCAACAAAAAATAAGTATGAAAGAGAAAAAACAAAAAGGAAATATAAAATTTATTATAAGAGAAAGTGTGATTTGATAGGAAAATAGATTTTTCAAAGCCTAGATTTTAAATTAAATTTTGTTACAAAACCTAAATTTAAAAAAATTTAAGTACTTTAACAAATTTAAATTTTATGGCAAAACCTAAATTTTACCACAAAATTTAGGTATCTAAACAAGCTTTAATTTTGCCACAAAACTTGTTGGTATTTTATAATTAGAACCATGGTTTCCTTTTGAAATGTCTCTTATACAAATTATAGCATAGAATATTCTATTTGAAGATTAGCTCCTTTTTTATTTCCATATTATTTTGATTATTACTGATTTTCGCACTCCGACTTCATGCTCCGTTTGCCAAAACTTCTTAAAATCTAAAAGTACGTTCAATAGTGTTTTCCCGCAAAACAAGATAATCTCTTTTATATATTTACATCGGTTTATCTAAAAGTACTTCTTTACCGCTTTTTCAAATAAGCCAAATAAGTATACAGAGTCGATCCTTCATCAGACGAAGTTACACAAAGGCAGCCATTTTACGAACCGAAATTAATAACCGTAGTGGTGGGTTTACAAATATGAGTTACATGAAAGATATCTTACACACACATCATTCTCTCTCTCTCTCACACACACAAGATAGATTATTATAGATTTAACACTCCTGAACACTGATTAATTCACTTAAAGAAATTAAAGCACCCAATACATAAACGGAGGGGGACAATCATTATTGTGCAACACACAGACGCATTATGATCTTATTCCGATCCCCACAGACAACAAGATGAGCTGCAGGTGATGAAGGATATTTCAGCATTGCTTGCTGCAGAAGCAACGGCGGCGGAAGCCGCGGCAGTGGCCGTCGGAGAAGCCCTCGGACTGGCAGACGGAGGCACAGTTAGAGGACCTCGCACATACTCCTCTGAAGCGCTGGCTCTGTGACTCGCATGTCCTTGCTTCTGTCAACATTCTTGGCCCCATCCCTGCTAAATCATTCATCGCCACACATAATAATCTCACAATATATACATACAGATATAAATTTGCAGCACGGTAGTAAGCCATAGATTATCATACAAATTAAAACAAAGCGTGTGGGTGTGTTTGTGACGTACCTGTGGCCAGAAGGAGAAGGAAGAGGAGGAAGATGGAAGAAACAAGTTGGTGCAGAGAAAGAGCCATATATATATATATATCTGTGAGGAATCAGTAAAAGGTTTGATGATGGATGCTGCTTGTGCAAATGAAAGAAGGAGGTGGGGGGTCTTTAAATAATGGAACGCATGGTAGTATAATTAATTAAGCTAATCAAGCATGAGATGATTATTTAGTGGTTAATCAAATCTTAATTAATTAATCTCTCTTGTGGTCTAGATCATGACTTTGATTGAATTAATGATGGAAAATGACCACCCATGAATGATCTGCTGCTTCTGTCTTTGTGTCTTCTGCATTTATCACCTGTGTTTTTGACACAACTTCAATTATTAGTTTTACTCTTTTTTTTTTTCACGTGTATGCACTGCCTGAGTTTCTTGCAAACTTTCATTACACATAGGCCTAATTATATCCATACATACTGTCTACCTTATCATTATAAGGTGAAAAAATTTATTTTCCGAATTCTTAGCAACTCCTTTAAGGGTGTGTTTGAGAATCCATTGAGAGAAATGGGTTTACGGATTCTGAGAAGAATTTATTGAATCCAAAAAGAATTTACGGATTTCAAAATGGTTTTACGGATTTGAAGATAGTTTCGTCTTGATTTGCGTGTACCGTTGGGAAGAAGTTCTTCTCAAATATACATTAAATCTTAATTAAATATGAGGTTACGTGTTTGACCATTTATAAATGTTATGAATACGTGGGTTCTTTTTGCCAAGTGAAGGATGGGCAAAAAAATTCTAATGACATTGGCATGGCGAAGCATTTGGAAAAGCCAAACGCACGTTCAATAGTGTTCTTTTGTAAAATGAGATAATCTTTTTGACATATTTTTCCGACTTAAGTAAAAGTATTTTTCTACCGCGTTTCCAAACGGGCACATTATAACATGAAATCTAGACAATTTATCATAATATGCAGTTGAAATTATATATTGGAATGCCTCTAAAAGGACACTTTCTTCATTTTTTTTAAAGCAATCTCTTGTTTATACTAAAATTATGTCTCAAAACTTTCAAGTACATTTGTGGACCTGAACACACAAAACGGGAAGAAGACTGCCAGGCAATGGTGTTGAAATGCGCTATTTTGATGAAGCCAAATACATGCATAAAGGGTTTGTTTGGATAGTCTATTGGAAGAACGACACAGATTTTAAGATAAATATGTGAGAGAAATTTTATCTTGATAAATGCAGAAATAACTTTTTGCCTCCCCAAACAAGTCCAAAATTGATGTATGGCTTCACTTAGAGAACGCATCTTAATTAGCCATACATACCAAGGAGCTGTAATACCTATAACACCCTATAATTTGGCCAACACCCTAGCATATATAACACATGATTATCTTTTGTTATCTGTACTCTATACATTGGATCGAACACATAATATTTTTCTTTAAAGCTTATTTACCTTCTCTCCTTATGTATGGTTTCAAAATATAGGATCCGTTTGGCAAAGCGGTGGAGAAGTACTTATAGGTTTATTCGCACAAGTCGAGGCAAATATGTGGAGGAGATTATCTCGTTTTATGGAAAAACACTGATGAACGTGCTTATGGCTATAAGCCAAGCATTGCCAAACAATCACAAAGATTTTACTCCAAGATCTAAGTTTTATCCAAGTACTCATATTTTTCAGAAAAGCTATTTTGGATAAAAAACATCGGTTTGAAATTTAGATTTTGAAAAGATTATTTTCTTGTCAAATCACACCCTCTATCTTAATAAATTTTCTCCTTCATACATTTTCTATCTTTATCTTTCCTACATATTTTTTATCTCAAGCTCTATAAAAACAAATAACTTCACAAGCATAATCTTTTAAAACCTAAATTTTGAAATATCCTAAAATTATTCCCTCAAACCCATTTTCCAAAACTTCAGTTTTACGCTCATTTCTAAACCACCTTACCTATGAGAGTATGAGTTGAGATCGGCCGACGTATAGCACAGTACATCAAAGACTATATGACAAGACAGCGTGATGGGACTGATGATTTTGGAATTTATCTAATGATTTGTTTTTGGGTTTTGGTGACAATACGTTTGTTTAGATAGTCCATTTCAATATATAAAAGTCATTCCTACACTTATCGAGATAACATTTTTCTAACATATTTATTTCAAAATCTGTGTCTCTTCTTTCAATCGAATTACCAAACAAGTCTAATGACGTGCCGACACCGATATGAACCCAGACTCATGTACGTACGTGATGTGTATAACACACCAGCTTCACTCAAACCATATTTTTAATGAACTCTGAGATTTTCAGAGTTTAATTGATGTATGATGTTCCCAGTTCTGGAAGCACACACATGCACACTTGTATCAATCAAACTTATTTGAAATTATTGTTCTTATTCATATAAGAAAAGAGCAAGTAATTAATTATCGGAATATATATATTAATTGGCATGGAACCTGATCATGATCTTCAATAGTCTTTTCCAAAGGAAATATTTAAGATCACGGTGACTCTGCTTTTAATGGTTGTTGATGAGATTGAAGATAGATGGAACGACCTTATCTCTACTTGCTATTTAATATAATAGCTATTTAACTTTTTTAAAAAGATTAAAAAAATTAATTAACTAATATATTTATTATTCTTCTATAAAATAGTTGCTTAACTTATAAACTTGAGTAATTAAATATCGGAATATATATTATACTTGAGTAATTTATTTATTTTTTAATTTTTTAGAAAGGTCAACTGGTTTGTATATTAGGAAACGAAGATGATAATAATAGTAAAATAAGCTATTAATTTTAATCAATGCAATCCTAGTTTATTTTATCACACACATCACCGCTTATCCAAAATACCTTGTCTATGATATTAAATATAAGATGCCGTGTTTGTTTGGGAAAACTATTTTCCCAACAGTACACGTAAGTCGAGACAAAACCATTTTGAAATCTATAAAAACCATCTTGAAATCTATAAAATACCTTAAAATCTTTAGACTCATTTCTGTCAACGGAATTCCCGAACACACTCATCATTTATAAGTGTGATCTTGCCTTCACGGGGAGTCAAATTGAAGATCTCATACTTAAATATGTCAAAACTCTCACTAGTACGTGTTGGGTTGAATAGGCATCACATTAGGAAATAATACCGCCATCAAATCTAAATATTGGACCTTGTTTGATCCTGTGTTTAAGCCTCGAGGGAGTAGAGATCAAAGTAAACGCCATGCATGGCAAAGAAAATGGCACCCGATCATCCATACATCTACAGAGTACGTATGTACGTACAGATACAATATAGAGAATAGAGACGATGATTACGTTCTTGTTTTTAATACGCTGGGTGGTTGCTGAGTGACAAAGTTCGCAGTGACTCACGAGTCCACAGCCGAGTCAAGCTTGGTGGTCCCCACAAAAAGATAGATAAGGCTATTCCAAATCAGAGATTCACCACCACCAAACGAACTGAGTGAGTCAGGAGGAAGATCCATGAAAGAACTTGGCTTGTTAGCGATCATATTTGTTGCAGCGGCGGCGCCACTCATAGTGTTGGCTGCTGATACATTTAGCAGGCATCATTTCCCGCCGGACTTCGTCTTCGGCGCCTCCACTTCAGCCTATCAGGTTTCCCTATTCTGATTCCGGCCACCTTTCTAGAACCCACCAAATAAATAGACTTCCACATTTTTTAACTCATTTTATAAACAGTTAAAAAAACACTCACTCTTTAGGTATCTTGATTCTCTATATTTGACAACAAATATATATACACTGAGAATATTAATCAATCCCCATATTTAAATATAAAATTATGCATTTTTTTCATTTCTTAAATTTCAAGATTTATCACATCCTGCCTAAACTGCACCGACGCCACGGAGAAACGAGACTCTTGAATCAAAATTTGGAAATAGTCCTGTGAAAAAATTGATATATGCACAATCTAAGAGAGATCAATACATCTTAAACATACAGACCTGTTTGTAAATGATAAAACAAAGATAAAAAATAAGTGTGTTTGTTTTATTTTATGGTGTTTTTATTCTACTGATGGAGTGAATATAATACATACATCATAACATATATATATATATTTGTGAAAGGTTGAAGGTGCTGCAAATGAAGATGGGAGGAAGCCCAGCATATGGGATACCTTCGCCCATGCCGGTAATCTAATTCCAAACTACAATTCAAATCCATGCATGTGAGAGAATCACATACTAAGCATTGATACTATTTGCTTGCTAGCGATGTCTTATATTAAGCATTGTCGTTGCTGTTTGCTAACTGCTTTGCTTAAAGCATTTTCAGTTGCCTTAATGATTGATGTGTGTTGAACTGTTTTCTAGTTTTGAAACATTAAAATGCCTATTCCCAAACATCACCTATGAAATTCGTAAAGTTATATCATTCATTACTTATGATGTTAATTAACTTTCAGGTTACATGGGAGGAGATGATGGAGACATAGCATGTGATGAATACCACAAATATAAGGTCAGTTTATATGCTTTCTTACTTTATAAGCATAATTGGGACATAAGAGCTGAGTCTTCACGTTGCTCTGTTCTAAGAAGCAGCTTTATCTGTATAATATCTCTCTAATGGGATATGAAATAATGACTAGCAGCTTTATCTCTATATCTCTCTTATGGGATATGAAATAATGACTAGTAAGATTTTTATATATTTATGATATTTAATATTATTAGGAAATATCTGGTTTTTAATATTGAGTGAGTATCATATTTTATTATTAATTATGATTTTGCATTTCATTCTAGGTTTCTAGAATGTTCAGTCATTAATTTCTAGTGTTTCTAGGGTTAAGTTAAATCCTATGAATAACATCTCAGGGAAAACTATCCTTGACAGATAACTGTGTGAAACCCACTTTGGCCCCCAGTTTGTATCTTCCACAGACTATTGTTTCCATGAAGTCCAACCTATCTCTAATATTAATTGATGGAGGTTTATGCAAGCATGGAAAACTCACCTTTAAAAGCATTTGTTTCTAAGCCATATGGCTATGCAATATAAACTCTCTTCACATTTCTTTCTCTGTCTCTGTCTCTCTGTGTCTGCTTCTCTATCACTCTATAATTTCACTCTGTTGTAGGAAGATGTGCAACTCATGGCTAAAATGGGCTTAGAAGCGTACAGATTTTCTATCTCATGGTCAAGGGTTATTCCAGGTGCAAATATTTACGCTGTTTCTGATTATCACCCCCCATCATTCCAAAATTCAAACTCTTTCTCACTGTCTTCTCCTCATATGTCTACAGATGGAAAAGGAGCAGTTAACCCTAAGGGAGTGTTATATTACAACAACCTTATCAATGAACTCATCAGCCATGGTTATCTTCCCTTTATTCCCTTCCATACAGTGATTGCATTTGCACCTCCCAATTACTCATTTTTTTTTCCTTTTCCATCATATAGGAATCCAACCTCATGTTACTTTACATCATTACGATTTACCCCAGGCACTTGAGGATGACTATGTAGGATGGCTTAGTCAAAGAATTATGTATGGCTTTTAAATTTTAGTTAATACTATTGTTGGTTCTTACGGGTTTTTTAAACTTTGGTTTTTGGTACCTATGGTTTTATGAGAATTTGATTTGAGTTAAAGCCGCTGAATATATGAACCAAAACTAATCGTTAAAGGTACAGGCACCGTAACCAAAATTTGTATGGTCCCTGTATTTTTAACAAGTCCTAATTTTGTTCCTTATACTTTTAATGACTTTAGACTATTTTAACACTGTTACACTCAAACAGTCTTTATAAAATTATAGAGGCCAAAAAACACAATTTTGAGTTGTGATGAATTGTGCTACTGAGGAGTTTATATAAAAAAAAGTTCTATTGTGAATACAATTTGACATATATGTTGACATAGCTATTGATGCTTGTAGAAAAGACTTCACAACCTATGCAGATTTGTGCTTCAAAGAATTTGGTGACAGAGTTAAATATTGGACTACTATAAATGAGCCCAACGTATTTGTATTGGGAGGCTATGACCTGGGGATTTTCCCTCCAAAGCGATGTTCTCCTCCCTTTGGATTTAATTGTTCTGTTGGAAATTCCTCAACTGAGCCATATATTGCAACTCATTATATATTGTTGGCACATGCATCGGCCGCTAGGTTGTATCGGGAAAAGTATCAGGTAAACATATATCTATGCGCTAAAAATTAAAATAAGGACAAAACTTGGGTTGAGTTCTCCAATCACACTTGTTATTTTGCTATTGTTAGTGGTTAAGGTACACATGTGCACTTGTAAATTCACTTATAAACTTGACTAAATGGATATAAGCAACTTGACCTAAGTTTTGTCCTTGAAATAACCCTTCTTTATTTGGAAATATGTAGTTTTGTGCCAAAATAAAAGTTTGGTTGTGATCAGATAGTATTAAGGGAGATTGCAATTGCAAATCTTCTGTTTGAAAGGTCACTTCATATTACTAGCTGAATTTCATGCATTCGGGATATATATATATATATATATAACACAGCAAACATGAGTAAAAATTTTTTGCAGGATAAGCAACAGGGCTTTGTTGGGATCAATATCTTTTCTTATCATTTTGTTCCTCAAACAAACACCATGGAGGACATAGCTGCCAGTGGAAGGGCCCATGTCTTTTATGTTGGATGGTAATTTGCTCAAAACATCTCATTCTTTGTCTGTTCTCTTGCTGCTATAACTTGAAGGAATCATTCTGATGTCAATCTCACATGAACCTCACCAATTCATGAACTCAATGTAGTCTTCAATCATGCAAACTGATGATGTTGTTTAGTCTCTGTGAAAGGGCGGCCCAACGGACAAGGCATTTGATTCCATGACCTTTAGGTCACATTATAGCAACCTTACCAATGCTGTCAAGTTTTTGCAATTTTAACAAAAAATCAAGAGAAGTCTGAATAATTTACTCTTATCAATATGGCTTGTTTTGTAAGCATAATTCTTAATGCTTGTTAATTGACATCAATGAGCAGGGCTTCTTCTACTACGCTTTGCTGTTGTAGGTATTTGCATCCCTTACTATATGGAGAATATCCAGAAATAATGAAGAAGATTGTTGGTTCCAGACTTCCTTCATTCACCAAAACGGAATCAAACACTGTTAAAGGATCGGTTGATTTCGTGGGATTGAATTATTATAACGCAGTTTATGTTAAGAACATAGCAAGCAGGCCAAAGATGGATGACAGAGACGCCTTGGCAGATATGGCTGTAGAATTTGCAGGTAATACAATATGACACTTTTTTTTTTGTTCTGCCATAAAAATAATAGGATCATTTAGTAGATTCTGTCACTCACACTCATTTTATTTATTTTTTTTGTAACAGATCCCGTAAATGCTTCTTTTGAGGTATGAAATTTTTTTTTAATTTCTTTGTTTTTCAATTTTTTTCCTGAGATAATAAAATAGGGGAGATTTACTGTGAGGTCCCACATAGTGAAGATATTTAGCAAATGGTCCCATTGACATGCAGCGCATGGTGTTGTCATTTGACAACCCCTGACAACACCATGTGCTATATTGACAACACCTTGTGTTGTTAATGGAACCATTTTTTAAATATTTTAAAATTTGGGATTATTTGATAAATAAATCCCTTATTTGGAACTCAACAGTAAATCTCCCATAAAATAAAATAGTCATTAGAACTTTGCTTGTTGCTTTCTTGGATCTATTTTGAGTAAACAATTAACCAGCTGGTTGGTTTCAGTTTCCCATTACCCCTTGGGCTTTACAAGGGTTGCTGGAGATCTTCAAGCAAGACTATTTTAATCTTCCTATTTACATTCATGAAAACGGTAATTTCTCTCTCTCTCTCTCTAGCACACAATTAAATTCTTGGATAATTTTTTTTCTCAATTGATTTTTTTATAATTTTATGTTTTAACTTTTAATCGCACCTTAATTGGGTAATTCAATGGATTACTTGTAAATACAACAATAATAACAAAGTCATATCTTAATAGATAGGGTCATCTACATAGATCATATGAGACGAATTTACTCTATTGACAATTAAATCGTTGAATAGATTATTGATAAAAAAGGAAAATCCTAATGAAATCCAGTTGAAATACTAAAATCTATATTTAGACCCACACTGTTGACAAATTTGTAATGAGGACAAGAGGTCTGATTAAAGATTTATGAATGTTGTTAAAAAATAGAATACCCTTTATAATATAAAAACGGCAAAATGCTCCTTTCTTCCCCAGTAACAAATCAATTCTTCAATTATTATAACCATAAACATATTACACATCTTTAATTTATTCAAATAAATAGAAGCATTCAGGGCAAAAAAAAAAAAGAAAAAGAATCAATTTTGCCCTTCCACAGGTTAATTGTTCTTGTCTAATAGACACGATCATGATCGACCCCACAGAGTAAAGAACAACTTTCTCAGCTGAACCACTAGTGAAGAACTGAGATGATTATGACCATAAAAGAGAGTATGAAATAACACAGTGCAAAGAAAATTTCAGCGAAATGGAAGTCACTGTTAACACCAAAGAAGGTTGTCGTTGGTATCTTGCCGAGGAGGCCGCCGTCAAGAGAGGTTGTGAGAGAGAAAGAGATTTTTTTTTTTTTTTGCTGAAAGAGAAAGAGGGATTTTAATTGAAGAGACAGGCAAGAAATAAGTAAAAATCCAATGAATTTGAATTCACTAAATTTTTGCTCAAATTCTATTCAAAAGATATTAGGAATAAGTCCCAATTATTTTTTTAAAAAATAGTTTGCACCCCTGAGTTAAGATTCTGAGTCCGCCATTGATTGTTGGTATTTTGCTGAAGAGGCCGCTGTCGTGAGAGGTTGTGAGAGAAATTTTTTTGAGAAAATTACCCATAGGTCTCAAGTAACAAAATTAATCATAAAATGGTTTTAAAGATTCACAAAATTACCATAAGATCCCAGGACTAAGATTATTAATGAAGGCTGGTAAAGTTGTTAATGACAACTTCAGCAGCTACTCCTGAGACGTTATGATAATTTTATGAATCTTTGAGACCATTTTATGATTAATTTTGTTGCTGGGGCCTACGGGTAATTTTCCCTTTTTTTGTTGAAAGAGAAAGAGGGGTTTTAATTGGGGAGATAGGGAAGGAACAAGTAAACATTCAAAGGCAAAGTAGTCATTGACAATATTCATGAATTCCTAATTAGACCTCTTGTTTTGATTAGTAACTTGTTAAAAGTGCATGTCTCAATATGAATTTTGTTATTTCACCTGGATTTAATCGGGATTTTCCCTAAAAAATCTCGTATTGAGTGTTTCAGTGGCTCACTTTTAATGAATAACCTTTGAAAATATGAAGGACAACGAACAAAACGAAAATTTTCATTGGAAGATTGGTCAAGAGTGAATTACTTGCAAGCACACATCGGAGCAACGCTTGATGCAATAAGGTAAGCACAAAATGCTTTTACCACCTCCATCTTCAAAATTTATCAAACAATCTCTAATCTCTATATTTTTGTGTGTGTCTCTTTTTGATGCAAAAATTTTTGACATCTTCAAAGAAATGGATCCAATGTTAGAGGTTACTTTGCATGGTCATTCATGGATTTATTTGAGTTACTGGATGGACATAATTCCAGTTATGGTCTATATTACGTTGATTTGGATGATTCAAATTTGAAAAGGAGGCCAAAGCGTTCTGCCATGTGGTACTCCCAGTTCTTGAGCAAAGCCACTACGGATCAAGATACACTTGTTGAATTTGAGGAGAATAATCCGGTTCAACTCTCACAAGTTAATTATTCCTAGGGCATTAATTTTGTATTACTATTGTGTAATTTTGACCGTAGTATTCAGTATTTGACTCTAATGTATAGATCTCAACCTCTACTTTTTTTAAATTCTTCAAGTGAATAATTGTTTTTGAAACCAGTCTTTTCATGCTGCAACTTGATTTTATAATTTGTTTTTTCTTGTATAACTCATATAACGAGTAAATGTTAATCTACATCATGCTCTTGAGATTTTATCCATTAATCTTCCCCCACCAAAATGGAAATACATTGTCAACTCTCAACCAATATAGATAAATAATTACCATTGAGCTTAATTTTTGAATGATAGTTAGTGCTTCCTTCTTAAATTTTGGTATCAGCGTTTGTAGGGATTCGAATCTCACTACCATCAAAATAGGTTCGAGCTTAAACTTTTAGTAAGATGGTTAACATTTTGCACTTAAAATTTGGTATCAGTAGGCACTCAAATCTTAATCTACAAGGTATATTACATAGCATTCATTTTAACTGTTAGGTCAACAAATAACAATTTATATAGAGATGGTGCTTTTAACATTTTGATGAAGTACGTGAAGGGAATTGATCTTAGACATTTATGGCAAAATGAAGGAAGAAAGATAAATTCAAATAATATTATGGTGCGTGTCACATTTTATGGTAATAAAATTGGTTTTATAGAAGGAATGACTTGAATAGAGATAAATTCAAATAACCAATAAGAAAGTTGAAATGATATTAACCCATAAATCCCCAAATTCCCTATGTGAATATACACACAACAACCAAGACAAGTAGCATAGACATAATAGATACATTAAGCAACGCCAAGAAAATCCTAGTGAGTAGTGATTTATGCTCCACTA
>JANTPZ010004836.1:0-11956 GCA_025593235.1 Vachellia pachyceras | reverse complement strand
CATACCCTGAATTACACTGCTGAATCCTCCTCCTGTCGATGGGTAACTGAAATTAATCATAGAATTTGAGCTTCCAGACGGATCAAAGGTGGCCGCTTGAACATCCCCAAAGGAAGAGACTGGGTTATATGTGGTTGGAGGTGGAAGATAGTTAAGTTTTGGGAAGGGTAGGGACCCTCCAAGATGAAAATCCAGTGACGGCGAAACGCCATGGAAAAACTTGAAGCCACCAAGCTCCCCCGGGAACCCAGGGTCCTTCGAGTCGCCGGAGAGCCTCGAAGACGACGACTTCACCTTCTTGTTCTTCCTACAGCCGCCACCAATAGGAACGTTGCGTAGGGCTCCGCCCTTTGTCCAGTACCTCCGGCACGTTTTGCAGAAATGCCTTGGCTGCGTCAGGCTGTAATTGTTGTAGTAACAGAATTTGGTGCTAGGCGAGTCACACCTTGGACACTTGAGACCTTGTTCTGGTGGTTTGGCAGAGGCGTTTCTCCTGCCGCCGCAGGAGCTTTGGCTACCATCTTCTTTAGCGGCTGAAGCCTGCTTGGAAGGAGAATTATTTTCCTGTGACATCATTGAGAGGGGGGGAAGCCTGGTATGGTAAAGTTGGAGACTTTGATATATCAGTTTCCTTTTGCAGAGGCAAAGATACTCATGAATTGAATGGTTTCATGCATGAACGAGGGAAGAGACGGTCAAGTCTAGAAGAGAGCCTGTGAGGTTCATCAAGGAGGGTGATTGAGAGAGATATGATAAATGATTTATAAGAAATGGGGGTTCCAGGTCTTTTCAGATCTAGTGGAATAAAGAAGGCTGTATGGAGAAATTATGGTGAGTAGTGGAAAGAGAAAGAGAGAGAGTGGGTTTTATATACAAGACTAGAGAGAGAAGATAATGGAACAAGGAGAAAAAAAAGCAAGTGATACAAAACTGTGATGGCAGTATAAGAATCTAGATCCATCCACGGCTACTACTACTACAACAAAACTGTTAGACAGGGAAAAAAACTCTTCTTTAAAAAAGAGAGAGAGAGATCAGTTTGATAATGATGGGAGCTGAAGTATTGGGGTTTGACGAAGGACAATTATAATCAAGTCATTCACGGAGGATGTACTTCTGTTAAACTGAGATATATATAAAGATTACGTAATTAGGAACCCCATCTTGCCTTTTCTCATCTGGGGGTATGTTCAACAAACTTTTTCGTCACCACGCAGGCCTTTGTTTTTTGCCCTTGTAAGTTTATGTAAAATTCGTCGATGTCGACACTTATGTCTGGATATAAATAGGAAATTCTGCCCCCAACTCCAACTCGTATTTTCCTTTTCTTTTTCTCATCCACCTAAAGAAAAAAAAAAGGTTAGAGATTTCACCTCCATGCATGCTTTTCCTTACTTGTTCTCAATCTAATCAGCAGAGCTTTTAACAAACTATCACTTTTTAAAGATTGATAGTATGTACAATATGAAAGGTTCATTTTTTTATATGTTGAAATTACTATTGAATCCATTAAATAAGATTTAATGTGTGCATTAGATAAATTTCTCACTTTACTTTCTATAAAATAAAATTACTTAATTAGTTGCTTTAATTTTTACTTGCATGCTGGCTTAGAGTAAAATTAAAACCAGCTTTAGGTGAATAAAAAATCGATCAGGTTTTAACAGAAGTCTTGAATTTCAAATTTATGGATTCGAAAACTACATTATAATTAAGTTCTATTTGTTTAATGAAATCCTGAATCCAGCTTGTTTCGATTACAGACTAATAACGTGGGATAATCTAAAAGAAGGAAAGAATAAGAAAGAAAGCTAGTAAGCAACAAGAAGTCCTTGCAATAGTCTATGAAACGTAAACAAAAAAAATCATGTAAAAGTATTAAAGAGAAATAGCCATGTTGGCTGTGAAGTAGCTATAGCTAGCGTGCGGAGTCCCAGAGCCACCCTGCATTTGCAATTTGGTCCATAATAATAATAGGTGCACAGTAGTAGGAGGTAAGTGAATAATAGTAGTAGATATAAGGATAGATACATGTAAGGTGGTGTGTCCTAAATGGCACAGTACAGATACATACGTGTATATATATAATAGCAAAAGAATATAGGGTGGAAGCAGAAGGAGGAGAGCAAGAAATGATAGAGAGGATAGTACGTATAGTTTCAGGCCCATCAGAGAGGTTAGTAAGAGAAGATGTGAGTCAGTAAAGGGAACAGCAGGCAGTACACACCACACACAGCTCTGCCTCCTCCTTTCTCTGTCACTGCCAACACCTTGTCTCTTTCTTTCCTTGATACGTCCCTTTTGAATCCAATGCTTCACACCATCCGATACACATATATATTACATGTACTTATTTACACTTTTGACTTATTTGGATAGCCCGTTGGGAGAATGAACATAGATTTCGAGGTAAATATGTGAGAAGAATTTTATCTCGGTAAACGCATAAATAGATTTTAGTTACCCAAACGGGCTAACCAAACAAGCCTTACTTGCTTGTGTCTGTGTGTTTTGAACATCCCATTATGTAAAATCTCTCACGTGTTGTATTCCCTCTTCCCTAACCTCCTCTCTATTATCTAATCTCATGTCATTAACTTGTAGTTAATTGCAGTGAACTGGTAGTGGTGTCTTTTGGTCACTGTGCTCCATTATTATGATTATTATGGGTATATGTATGGCCCCATCTGTATCACACAGGCCTCCTTTTTTACTTTGTCACTTAGTTAATTGAAAGCATCATCGATCAATTTGAGAAAGAGAGTACAAGTTCTTTGCGAGTGGGTGCTCAGCTAGGATTAGAATATATGGAGATTGATTATATTATTGAGCTCATATACCAAGACTGTAGGTTATTAAGCGGTCAATCATTCATACAAGTTAGCATAATACAGTTGGGGCGGTCGAGAGAGAGATCAGATGAATTGACCTAACCTAACACAACCCCTCCGAAAAACAGCTCTTTCTTTATATATATATATATAGATATATAGACTCATGCAAACACACACACCCCTTACATTTCAATCTGTCGTTGTTCTTCCTGACCTTTGTGTCTATATTTGAGTCTGACAGTATGGAAGAAAGTACAATATGGGGAAGACGCCTTAACTGCAAGGATATATATACCTCATTACATATAACAGGAGGCCACTTTAACGGTCATGATGAACCATTTACACATTGTTTGTCTGGTTGTGGCTTAGCTGATGACCTTTAAGCAGACTTACTAGACTTGTATAGCGTGTAAGATCAGGAAAAATAGATTTTACTTCTGTGAGAGAGATTCTTACTATACAATATCGTGTATACACCAGCAGCAGTTACACACACACAAGCAGCAGAACTGAAAACAATACATATACACCCAGATCAGAAAAGGGCCACCTTTTTTTCGGGTCGATTCATTAAACTTGACAGATTAAGATAAGTGAGCGTGATCAGGGTTAGGAAAGTGAGATTAGGGCACCGACCAGAGGGGTGGGTGTGTGGTTGGAAAAAACGTGGGAGCGCCGTAAAATTGCAGGAGGAAGGGCTGAAAACAAGAGGGGAAGGGAGGGAACACGTGAGAGGAGGAGGGAGGCTGCTGGGATTCCCGTGAGACCGAACTGGTGGAATCCACAACCATACAATATTACATTACAGATCAAACAGAGGTTTCCTATTCAACGGCGTTACATCTCACGAGCAAACAAACTCTCTCTCTCTCTGTGTAACCACTTCTATCGGTTACTTCTGGTCTTCTACCTTCCCAATTCCCATGGCAAGCCAGTTGCGCTGTAACTGGGCACAAGGCACGCAGTTTCCGCAATCTCTCCTCGTTGCAAGCACCTAATCAATAAATCTTAGTTAATTTTGTTTTGATGTGTAGCTTGAGTTAAGATTTTCCATTTTTTATTTTTCTATAAATATATTCGGCCTCTCTCTCTCTGTACATATTTTTTTAAAATCGTGCATGATACCTGTTATTAAATCTTCAGTCCAAGAAGAAATATGTTATTGAATATCGTTTTCATTATATTAAATTATAATATTTAACTGTATAAGATATAAAGTAGTATAATGAAATTAAATATTGTCTTTAATGCTAAATATAAAACCTTACTTGTAATGCAATTTGCAGTACCCAACGGAATTTTGTATATAGTAGCAGAGGAAGTAATAAGTTTTCGAAACATATATATATCCCTACTATTAAAATGATTTTAAAAGCAAGTATGTCGGTATCAAAAGAAGTTCCATATTGCTCGAAATTAACGACGACCTGATGTTTACCAAGATATAAGCTTGGGTCAGTAAAAGGGGTGGAGAAGTCTTTAATTTGGAACCTGTCGTTAGAGATAATCGTTGTAGAGTTTCTGTGCTCTGACTAGTCAATATAATTTATTCATTTATTAACCAGATTTAATGGCTACCTTGCATTAATCAAGCATTTAGAAACCAGTAAAAGGCAATGTATAGTGCATGCATGGCCACAGGTCATCAAACTCTATCCCCAAACTCTTCTCCTCCTTAGGTTTTGGTTTTTAGGGCTTCTTTGGAACAACGTTTCCAAAAAATCAAACGTACATTCAACAGCGTTTTTCCGTAAAACGAAATAATTTTATCTACATATTTACCTCAACTTGCGTAAAAGTACTTCTTTACTGTATTATCAAACGGGTACTTTACCTACTTTGTGCCAATACTTTCTACTAGAACCATAAATTTGTCTAATTCTAAAGGGTATTATCTTGCGTGTGGAATAACTTTTAAGGATCGATGTCTTTTAACACAATTCAAACCACATACCGTGTTTATTTTAGGTGTTTCTAAAAGAAAATCAATCTCCATATTCTAATTAATGGAATCGATTGACTTTCTTTTTAAATGAGAGATTAAAATTAGCTCTTTTTTCCAGGCATAAAATGCAGATCGATGTTGAGAATAAGAAGTCAAACAAAACATGTATGGGTATAGAATTTGAGAGTTGGACGACGTTGAGTTCGGCATGCGGTATGAAGAGATGGGGATGTAACCTGCGTGTCTATATATACTCACACACACACAGTATCTTTCATTAACTCATGTAAGGATCCGATGGATAAATTGATTTGATGAAGAAGGCTGGAGGAGGTAAAAAGTTGGTGAAATGAACTTTAAAAAAACACAAAGAAGAGAAGGGGGTCAGTACTTGGGGCTCAGAAAGAGCAGAGGAATGCATAGATTGGAAGGAGCAATGAAAGCAAACATGAAATTAAGTCGAGGACATTCATGTAAGCCAACCACTCGACCAACTGAACACTTCCATTTTTTTTTGCGCCTAAGACCGCTTCCATTATGCTTCTTACTATTAATGCTCCCTCTCCAATTAATTACTTGCTTAGGGAATAACATGCACATTGTAGATAACAGAAGAAATCACTATTAAATTTTTTAAAATTATGAAATTGAGTTGGATCAACTCCATTGAGCCTATGTTGGATTAACTGCAAATGTAAAAAGAATTTATTGCACTCTTCTCATTCACACACCCTTATGTACAGGTCTCAATTCAAATAACTAGGGGTAAAGACGTTTTTTTTAGATTAGCAGCTAATAGGATACAAGTTTCAGAGGGCCCCAACTAATTTTTTTAATTTATGGGGATCTGATGGTGAATTTTTATCTTCCTAAGACATGCACGTATAATTCCCCCTATTATTTATCATACTACCACATGACGTATTGTGTCATTAGTTTTACCAGTATTTCAATAACACTTCACCTGTATAGCATCTCACTTCAATTAATGCCATCTTTTTAAAGGAACAAATTGCGTCTCTTTTTCATCATCAATCTATACATATTACATACGATACATTTAGAGCGGGAGGGATTTATTTTTTATTTAATTTTGTTGTGTGTATAGATAGATGCATGGGAGATATATGAAGTTTATTGGGTTTGTAATTTGTTCAGTAACTGTTATTTATGTTTACATGAAACCGATTTTTTTTTGTTTAGGAAAAGAGAAGGTGTATATATATATATAAAAGAGAAGGTGTATATATATATGTACGTGGATGATGGATAATGAGAAGGGATGGGAGAGAGGTAACAGGGAAGAGGGATCGTCAAATGAAGAGTCAATGTCAGGAGGGAAGTATGTGGCCAGGAATGGGTTAATTGAACGAATTTGAAATAAAACTGTGATGTGTTTAAATATTGGAGTTATTTGATGGGAAGAAGAAGAGTTATGGAGGATACTTCATAGGATGAGGAGAGAGAAGAGAGAGACAGCTACGTAACGGAGGAGGGAGGACATGAGCAGTTCGACAGAGACAGAGACAGATACACTCTTCTGATCCTCTCTCTCTCTGTACACCTCTCCCCCGGCCTGCTTTTCTTCTCTCTCCTTCCTCTACCAACACACCCTCCCTCCCTCTCTCTCCCTAGTCCCTCCCCCACACACGAATACAACTGTGTATATAACTATATATATATTGCCATCGAATACAACTGTGTGTATTTTTTTTGGAAAATTTACTGTTCAGTTCCACATAAAGGATTTATTTATCAAATGGTCCCAAGTTTTAAAATATTTATCAAATGGTCCCAGAGGTGTTGTCAATGCAGCGCATGGTGTTGTCAAGGGTTGTCACATGACAACACCATGCGTTGCATTGACAACACCTCTGGGACCATTTGACAAATATTTTAAAATTTGGGACCATTTGATAAATAAGTCCCTTATGTGGGACTGAATAGTAAATTTCCTTTTTTTTCCCCTGTGAATGTGTGTGAATTTTGTTAGGCAACACCTTGTGTCATATAACTCCTCAATTTTTAACTTGGTACTAGTGTTTTTTTCCTTTAATTCATTCACTGGTATCTTGTGTATTTCGAGAATCCGTTAAAAAAAAGAGTTTACAAATTATGAGAAGAATTTATGGAATTCAAAAAAAATTTACGGATTTTAAGATACGACTTTTTATAAATTTTAAAGCACTTTTTACGAATTTCAAAATACTAACATACGTGTACAGTTGAAAAAAGATTTCCCAAACACCAAACATGCACAATGACAACAAAACAAAGTTACGTGAATTAACAATGCTAACACGGTAAAATTAAAAGTGAAAACACTAAAGTGTACCTACAAAATGATTTTTTATTGTTGATATCTTGTTTTGATGATAACAAAATTATGCTAAGAGATTGCAAAATAATTTTTGAATCTCAAGTTTTAAAGTATTGATTCAGTACTTCATAAAAATACTCGAGTGTTTTTCTCAAAGTATTGGCAGTACTCGAGCATTAGAATTCAATGCTCCATAACTGCAAGTTTTAAACTTAAGAAAAAGTAGTGCTCCCAGGTAATACTCCAAGTATTGACATGAAGTGTTGTTAATACTCGAGTAATGGAATGGAGTACTTGAGCACTGTGTTTCAAAGATAAGTTTTTAGTTGTACTCTGAGTGAACACTTCAAGCATTGGCATAGAGTGATGCCAATGCTCGAGTATTGCAAGTTAGTACTCGAACATTAGGCCAAAACAGGGTTTACAATCAATGCTGTAATGAAGTGCTGCAAGTATTGACTGACAGCAGAGCCAATGTTCGAGCAATAGGTTTACAGTACTCGAGCATTGAGGTTTCTGAAAACACTTCAAGTCAACACTTCCAGCATTGGCTGACAGCATAGCCAATGCTCGAGCACTGCAAATGTAGTACTTGAGTGTTGAGTCTTCTATCAGTGCTGTCAAGTAATACTTCAAGTAAAAGCTTCCAGCAGAGCCAATGCTCGAGCACAGATTTACAGCACTCGAGCATTGAGACCTAAACCTCAACACTGCAAGCATTGACTGCAAGCACTGTGAATACTCGAGCACTAATTTTCAATGCTCGAGTATCGGGCTGAATTTTTCACTGTTCACCAATACTCTCTGAAAATGCTCCAGCATTCACTTCCAGCATTACTAATACTCGAGCACTATAATCTAGCACTCGAGTAATGTGAATTTCCAAAAATTATATTTTCCATCACTTGCACAGTTTACTCGAGTATTCCTAGAAAGCATTATCAATACTCAATCATTGAGATTTATTACTCTCTATTTGATTCTTTCCAAACACTTTCAAATAATACTCGAGCATTATATTAGAGCACTGAACTTTTCTTTGAAAAACCTCAAACAACACTCGAATATTGAGAAAGCTATGCTCGAGCATTGTTGTTCTGACAGCTTTTGTCTGACACACTTAACCTATGCTGCTCACCTACTTTCCTTATTTGTGTAACGACATTTTTCAATTCTAACCGCTCTCATAAATGCAGAAGCTTTAAACATTAAATGAGGAAAGAAGCACAGACATGGTCCGAGGCTCGGAGATCGTAACGTTCTTCCGCAACATTCAACCTCGTCTGACTGAGTAACATTTAATGCCATTAATGAAGAAGTCAAATGGTCGATGAACGGCTATTAAATGAAGTCTAACGGACAATTAAGAGTCTCTCATCTATAAAAGGATCAGCATTCAATATAGAGACAATGAACAACGAACATCCCGAGCATTCAAAGCTGCATTTCCTACATTTTCTGTATTCCTTCATTTATTCTTTCTGAGCTTCATTATTAGCCATCCACTCTTTTGAGAGAGACATCTGAAGCAAAAATACTTTGTAAACTTGTGAGAAACTCAAGGACGGGACCTTGAGTAAACTGGGCTGAAAGTGAGATAGAAATAGAGAGTGATTGACTCTGTTTTAGTGAGAAGAAAAAGGGGAGTGGATTCCCAACTTGTAAAGGCTTGTGAAGCCTCTTTCTGTTGTTAATAGTGAATTTGGAAATCTCGAGGTGCTCTGAGGACTGGACGTAGGTCAAGAAGACCGAACCAGGATAAATCTCTGTGTTCATCATCTTTCTCTTTTCTCGGTGACTTTGTTTCTGTCTGTGTTTTTAAAGTGCCAAAATTTTTATTAGACCAATTCACCCCCTCTTAATCAAATCCTATTCTAACACTTATTACTATAAAATTTAATTTCGTACTAATATGTTTGAGTTTAATTGAAGGAGTTAATCTCTTATAACATATTAAATTAATATTTAATATTCTGTTTCAATCAAACCAATATTTAATATTCCGATATTCCGTTGAGAGAGATATACTTATTTATTACATGTAATGTCTTGAACAATCTTACTTTAATTAAATTAAAAAAAATTAAAGGCAAACATGTGTAACGTGATTTGTCAAAAAAATAAAAAAATATTTAATTTGGTACGGGTAAATAGCTATCTGACCCAACGAAGGCCCAGCATAGCTTGATACTCTGGTGGGCTCTCTGCTTTATGCTTATTTTTTCTGCAGACATTCAAATCATGACCACACCAGTCATCAGCTACGCATACGCCTTCCGACATTATAACTTGTTTTCTACTTTTAAAATAATATGTTTAGATTCCTTCCAAATAAAACATTAATAGTACGTTAGCATATCCGGTTCATTTTAATTTTAATTCAAAGACTAATTGCATCGTTACTTCCGGGACTTGTTGAAAAGTCCTCTTAAAAATTAATTTTTATAGATTTTGAGATAAAATTTAATTTTTAGAGAATATGTTTTATGGATTTCAAAGTAAAACCTAGGTTTTGAAAAGGTGATTGTGTTTTTCAAGTTTTGACTTTTAAGGATTCATAGATAAAAAAGTAGGTAAGAAAGAGGAAATAGAAAATTTATTATGAGATATGATGTGAGTTGAAAATAAAATAACTTTTCAAAAATTAGGTTTCAAAGCGGGATTTTGTATCCAAAATAGCTTTTCTGAAAAATGTGAGTGTTTGGACAAAATTTAAGTTTTGGAGTAAAACCTAAGTTTTAAAACAAAACCTAAATTTTAAAGAGTGAAGGCAAACAAGCACCTAGTTAATTACATAAATCTTTCTTGGTCCCCCAATTTATAAATTTATACGTACACATGATTCTACCGTCAATTACCATCTTCGATCCTTAATGTAATAATCAGTTGATTTTTTTGAAAGAATAATCAAACTAAATATATTACTTTAAAATATTTATATTTATCATTTTTCTCTAAATTAATTAACTTACATAATTTATAAACTGATAAATAATCTAACAATATATAATTATATATAAATAAATATTTTTAAGTGGTATTTTTGGTTTTATTAATCTTCAATTAATTCTTGTATTAAGGTTAGTACAATGATGAAATTTCACATGAAAAACAGTACATAAGAAGTAGTTAAGGTCAAGTTTTATGATCCAATGTATATTGGATGCATCACATTATTTATACATTTTGCAATAAACAAGCTGCCGCTACTTTACATGGATCTCACTTTACACTAAAAATTCTACGGAAGAAAAAAAATAAAGGCCGGATAGAAAAATTTCATAAAATATAAAAGGCTGATAGAAAAACAGTGAAGCCTTTTAACCAGAGAGTTATTTTCAGTCCAACCAAGGCCCAAAATAGCTTGATCATCTGGTTGGCTCTCTGGGGCCTTGTTATTTTCAGTCATTAAAATCAATGACCACATGAGTCTTCAAGCCCATAGAGGCCTGCCAACCTGCTGCTTTCTTTAAAAGGAAACAATAATTTGAGAATTTGTCGGGACGCTATGGAGAAGTACTTTTACGTAAGTCAAAGTAAATATGTGAAGGGAATTTTCTCATTTTACAAAAAATATTGTTAAACTGGTTTTTAGACTCCCTGAAAATGTTGCCGAACAGAGATAACAAAAAGGATAGCAAATCCATCTCTCGTCTTTCTTCCCAAACACAGCGCATGCTGTTGTCAATACAAGGACCTCATGTTGTCAATTGGGACCTCTCATTAAATATTTTCCTCCATGGGATCATTCCTTAAATAACTTATTTATTTGGGACTTAAGACTAATTTTCCTCTTTTTTACTAATGTTGTGTTTGGGCATCTCTTTCATAGAATGAGATCGAAAGTGAAAGTCCTGACAAAATTATCACGAGGATACCAGAGAGCAATGGGCTTCTAACACCAGAAAAGTGGATCATTTAACTGCATTTTTCTCATCTAGTAAGACAAGTTGTTAATCTTCACAAACGCTTATACGCCCACCCACTAAAATCAACCTGGCCATCGGTTCACTACTTGATTAAAAATATAGTTGGGACTCTTATCTCATCCAAGGAAGTTAACAAAAAAAAACAAAGTGGCTGGCCCATGCAGCTTGAAGAACGCTGCATCTGAACGAACCTCAAATTCACCGATCCAATCTTGCCATTGTTGACAGGTTAAATTCACAAGCACGACACATTACTCTGCATATTATAAACCTGAGATGATTTTGAATTTAATTCAAAGCATAATTACATCATTATTCATTACCAGTATTTAATTACATAAATCTCTAGGAAAGGCTACCCAATCTACATATGTATTTTTAGTTTTTAACGGGCGCGTGTCTATCGCAAGCGAAAACAATAAACAAGAGTGAACCAAAATGAGAAACTTTAATTACTAATATAGTAAGCCAATGACCACTCACATCACATCGAATACACTGGCTGAATGCAATGCGACAGAAATATTTTACCTAAAAAAATATAAAACTAAACTACACAGGAAACATCAAATTCTGGAGTCTTCTTTCGCACATTGATCTGATCACAATTTTTAGTCAGAACCAGCAGAGGGCTTAAGTGTGTTGGCTACATCAATCACAAAACGGTACTTGACATCGTTTTTGGCCACGCGTTCCAAGGCAGTGTTCACATAATCCATTGGAATAACCTCAATATCCGCTGTTATATTATGCTTGGCTGCAAATTCAATCATCTCTTGGCTCTCCCTCATCCCTCCTCCTGCACTTCCTGCTATCATCTTCCTTCCTATATATATATATATATATATTATCAATCAGAACATGTGCTTTGAGATGAAAACGCATGAAACGAAGAGATTAAGGATTCGACTTACCCATGATTAAA
>JANTPZ010004835.1:0-11274 GCA_025593235.1 Vachellia pachyceras | reverse complement strand
CTTCTTGAAGAGACCTTTCCTTCTCTTTGAGAAAGTCACTTGTCTTGCGGTTATACTTTCTATTTTCTTTATCTGTATCTTCCTTCTCGTCATCTTTCGTTCTTCTTCTCGCATCATCCGTAAACGCCAGGTCATTTTATACAATAAATTATACAGTGACAAATCACACACCAAAATCAAAATCAAAGTGGGTGGAAAATTGTACTTTAACTGATTAATAGAATAGAGATAGAAAATCCGGGCTTCATATGACAGAAAAAGATCTTCAATAATAATATACATTATCATTCTTCGCAAAATCCAAGTATCCCACCAAGAGCCAACAGATCAAAAATGAAAATCGGGGGAGAATTGTGAGAAAAAGACAATGTTTTTTTTGCTAAAAATATATTGACTAGAAAGATTATTAATGATCTGGAAAGAAGCAACAAGAAATGATTAAAAATAGTTCCAAAGGAAGAACATATAGAACTAAGAATTTCAAACTCAGCAATCAATCAGTCGAAAGTGTTTTTTTTTTAACTTTTTATGGCCAAATGGGGTACGAAACTCATCCATCTATCACTATGGATGTGAAAAATGGAAAGCAAGAGCGAAAAAGTTACGTTTCTTTCGCCAAGAACCTCAAACTGCTACAAGTTATCACTGGGGAAAAAAGAAAGAAAACTACTGATGAAGCATTCTCACAAAGAAGAAGAGTTAAGCTGGACCTCATGAAAATAAAGAACCCTACCTTGTAGATTGAAGAAACGATTTCCTGAATACTGTAGGCTTTTCTCTTTTGTCTCTCTTATCTTCTCAGCTTTGGCAGTTCGTACGTCGATGGCTTTTCAAAAGAAATTAACATATATGCGTTTTCCTTTTATGGGCAAGTTCATGTTTAGGAAAATTAACAAAAAATATTTGAAATTTGCTATTTCTATTTGATCGTCCCAGCTTCCAAAATCTCATATTCTTACTCATGATCTAATAGTGATTTTCAAATGTTAGGTATTTTTAAAAGTTTACCCCTTGCATTTTTAAAAAAAAAAAAAGCATTAACCGCCTTTCTCAAAGGTATTTCAGGTTGTTGAAGCTCTAACACCGGCTCTAGCACCACTTTACTCTTTTGTATTATTCAATTTGTTTTTATCATTTTTGTCATAGTTTAATTAACGCAATTTACAACTATTTTGTTGAAACTTCCAAGCTTGGTAATTCAAATAACATAGATCATTATTAAGGTCGATTCCTACACTTCCAATTATATTCACTACAAAAAAGGTCGCATTAGTAGCGTTATTTTCTGTATTTGTAGCGTTTTAACCGCTACAAACATATGTACTAGCGGTTTACAATACTGTTACAAAACACAATGTGGCAACTGGTTTAGCAAAGATTTTAAACTTTAGCGCACATAACAGGAACTGCTACTAACTTTGCAGCTTTTGTGATAAACCGCAACAACGTAAGTATGACGAGGAGACGACATGTGAACATTTGCAACCGACACAAAAGCAGCTACTAATTCAATCAACCGCGGCTGTTGATGTAACACCTCATATTTTCCCCCTATTTTCTTATTATAGATAACTTACTAATCACCTTGGGCTTTGGATAACTCAATTTGGGCTTTCTATGTGAACTTAAACTTTCAAGAATGGAAAAACATGGTTACTATTCACATGCCCTTTTTCCAGATTTTTGGCCCAACTTTGAAAAATCATAATTAATTATAGAAAACTCGAAACTGAGTGATTCTAATTCCAAATTTTGCTTATTAAGTGAACTATAGGGGAAAAATACTCATTGGTACCAATTCTTGCCCATTTGATACAGTTTATTCAAACATCGCATACTGTCTGAAATGGTTCACTCCAGTTTGTCAGATTTTACCTCAATCTTTGGAAAATCATATCTCTTAATGTACACATCCAATATTTTCAAACATTATATCATTTTAAAGCTTAGGATGTGTAGTTTCTGACTGGAAAATTTCAGCCTATTGGGAGCTCGTTTACTATTTTTAACTGTTAGTTGAAATAGATTCATTTTTCAGGGCCTTTGGAACCCTTTTAGCTTTGAAAACCAATTTTCTTAAAAATTCACCAAAACCTCTTTTTGGTCCATTAACCTACCTCTAGCATGCATGATTATTCCTTTACCATTCTTGGTTACTTTTAGCTCATTATCATGCATACTTCATCACCCATTCACATGATACTTTTATAGAGGTTTAGGTTACAAACATGACAACAACTTCAAGAAAGTATGCATATTAACCCTTTACACCAAAAATATGCAAGCAAAACATCATCTTCAAGCATCATTAACATTTTCCTTACCCTTACTTGAGCTTGCACCTACATTGTTAGTTGTTGGATAATGAGATTTTGAAATCCCAATAGCAAAACCAACTAAACAAAAGTATTGTGAATATGCATGTAACAACCTTTTAACAAACATATGAGCACGTGACATGTGATATGTTCAAACAACGTTTTTATATGCATATGGCCATAACAATCAAGATCACATTTCATACTCATATCATTCACTTCATTCATCACAAAAATCATGCATCATTCACAACAAAATTTCCTAAAACGTAAGTTTAGTTTAGTAGTCTTGCTACCTTTGTAAAGCTTCTCCTTTTTTAACTTAACTCCAAAGTTCTTTAGGACCCCTTCCAAATGTGCTCTTGAGGGTCTTAAAATCCTAAAATCATTGTATAATATCCATGTAAATACACAACCAAGTTGCCATAAAACCTGTAAAAACGCATAGAACTCTTTGTGGGTTTTTCAATAGGCCTACAAGTGCAAGGCTTGATTTTTTATGGTTTTTTAAACTTCTAAAATCCATATCTTGGCTTTACCCTACACAAAGCATCATTTTAAAGCCAATGGAAGCATTAGAATCATCAAAATCCCACTCCTATTTTTCATAGATTTTCGAAATAAACAGAAAAAAGAAGGGTTCTTGGATTTTTCAACTTTTGCTTATGAATACTTGTGTATTCTTACTTCCAAATCATGATTCAAGCACCAAAATACTCAAAAACATTTTCCCTTTTCAAGACTTCAAATGGACAGCATCTCCCCATAAACTTATGGTTCCCAAAGTTTCGACAACAACCAAAACAACAACAACAATCAAACACTCTTTACTACTTTGAAGAAGAGTTTGCAACCTTTTGTTTCTTTGAAACCTCTCATTTTCCATTTCCACCTTTTGAAATCCTTGCCTCTCATCTTCAAAAAGAGAGACTTCTTCAAGTAATCAAACCATTAGAAAGGTGAAAGAGGTTGGAAGACTCAAGAAAGGAGGGTGCTTGGACTTTACCTTGTGCGTGAGCTCTTTCTTTTACCTTGAGAGAGCAAAAATAGTCTCTTGGGAGCTTGAGAGAAGAGGGGAAAATTCAGACCATAGAGAGAGGGAAGGTGGACGGTTTTTGGGAGTAGAGAGAGAGGAAATGACTAATTAAAAGCCTATTGAATTAATGGATGGATAGGATTAAAACTTGGTCCCCAAGTTTATCTCTTGAATGGAGAGGATCATGCCACTTGTCATGCTATTGTGGTGAGTCAAAAAGGTGTCATAATTACTCTCAACCACAACATTAATGACTTAGTTGGGCTGGCTAGATCCATCCTGTCTAGTACTTGATCCGGTGACACGCATTTCCGTAAAGTACCCTTTATACGGGTAATTATCTTTTTACTTTTCCGGAAACTTTTTCTCTCATGTGGCACCATCCCTAGGCCTCCTTGCCTAGGTGGAGTCATTCTTTCCTCAAAATACCCTTGGCTCTCTTCGTAAATCATCAGGATTTCTCGATTTGTGTGTCACACCGTAAAACGGGCTTCCGGCGCCAATTTGACTTAAGGACATGGAAAAATTCTATATTTTTCCCTGATTCTCAAGCTCTTTTTTATTCCTCAAAATTCTTCCCGGATTTTCTGTAATTAATTTTCTAAGAAAATATTTTTTTGGGTTTTTCGGGCACTGTTGTTCTCCGTACGACGAAACTGCCCACACAGAATGCCGGGTATTAATTTTATTAATTACTTTATGACCCAACTAAACTTTTCTCAATTTGGGTCTCTAGCATTTGAAGACTCTTGGTACCTCAAATAATTATTTCTTGGTCGTCCTTAACTTCGAAATCCTTTATTTACCACTTATTTACGAAAATGCCACTACCTTTTCTACTTTGGCCATAATTTCCAAAATGCCATCACTTTTTCTACTTTTTCTTAATTCCAACCTTGCCCTTGGTTGACTTTGACATTTTTTTGTCAACTTTAACTTTTTGTTGACTTTTGCCCAAATTACCAAAATGTCCTTATTATTTGATGACATTTTATGCCCTAGGCCCCTTTTAATCAAAATGACCATTTTATCTTGTCATTTTGGTCAAATGTCCATTTTACCCTTGGGTCATTCTTACTTAAAATCCTCAAGACTAAGGACTTAGTTAATTATGATTCTTCTTATCTAAAGACATTTACCTTATATCCATGGGCATTAAATCATCACATAAATACCGGCTTAACCTTTATTTCCACTTATAGGAATATACGGATATTACTGTTGAGCTTGACATTTGCAGCTGTTATGGAACCGCTACTAAATTGAAAATGGAAATTCTTGCCCTTTTTTTAGGACTGGAAAATTTTCCCTCCAGAAATTATAGTGAAAATTTTAAAAAATACTAAAACAATTGTAATGTTTTTAGAATCACTACTAAAAGTCATCAAAATATTTAAAAATTATTAAAAATTATAAAATACAAAATACGATAATATAATTAAAATATTTTTATGCTTTTATAAGTTACTACTAGCTATTAAACAAAAAAAAATTAACTAAAGCTTAAATAAAATGTCATACAATAAAATGATAAACTGAAATACAAAGAAAAAATAAAGTGAGACAGAAAAATAAATACCTGAAACAAAAAACAACAGAATATGAATAAACAATAAAAAGAACTAAAAAACGTATAAAAAATAACAAAACTTAACTGTAAATTAAAAACAAAGAAAGTCAATCCATCAGATAAGAGAGTAAAACCAGCAGATAAAAGAGCAACAGAAGGAGATAGAGAGCAAATGAGCACAGAACATCAAAGATGGAGTGAAGAAAATGAGAGGGGGAAGAAATATTTATAAGATGTCCAAGTTGAATAAGCAGCGGTTCAAGTCACTATATTTTTAGCGGTTGGTTTTGCAATGTGACTTTTTTGCAATGGTTATATGCGTTTGCGGCGGTTATAAACTGATACAAATACATGATATATGAAAAAATATATATATTACATATCTAATTTATTTATTAATCTTCATCAACCCTGATAAGGGGTAAGTCTTCATCTCCTTGGGGAAAGAAGTTTTGAAAATCAGTATGATAGAATGGCTCCGCTTCAAGTGGCAACTGTTTATAACTGTCACCTATTTCACAAATATCTTTGGGCATAAGATGAACAACCACACTCCAATATCTATGCTTGTGATGTTCGACATAATAAAATTGTTGTGCCTCTGATGTAGAATATACGGCCCATCATCTTAAGAGTTAATTGTGTGAATGAGCCTTGAGAAATTAACAGATGTGATGTCCATCCCATCAGTGGTTATTTCACGAGGAGTTGTCATATTTTCCCAAGAACACTTGAATAGCGTGACGGTGAATTGACATTGATGAATTAATTCGATGATGTCAACCAATTTTCTATAGCAGGGGACACCTCCGAAACGCATGTCGTCATCATCATTGGAGCTCGCATAACTTCTTGTACTGAATGCCCCAAAAACCTCGAAATTTTGGGTGAGAGAACTTTAATCGCGTGAAACTGTGCAGAACTTGAACTCGTTGACATTGTATGCGGTAAATATTCTCGCATATTGGAGTGGGCCAAGGCAAGACTTGAAATATAAAATAAAAAATAAAAGCAAAAAATATTATAAAAATTAAATTAAATAAAAAATTTAAAAAAATTGAAAAACTTGAAAAAACTAACATTTGAAATATGACAGTAAAATATTTAATTTTTTTAGAAAATCAGAGTTATAAAACTCTTTGATTTGACATTTTCAAAAAATCAAATGTGAAGAAATGAGGAGGGTGAGTGGTTTATATAGGCATTATATTAGTAGCAGTTCTCGACAAACCGCTACTAATTTATAGCGGTTTATGTGAAAACCGCTACTATAACCGCTGCAAATAAAAGAGGTCTAATGGGAACTCGCACAGTTTTGTAGTGATTTGTCTAAGCCGCTACTAATTTAGAGACTCTTCATTTTTGCAGCTGTTATTTTAAAATTAACCACTACAAAATGCGATGCAAAATGCAGTAGGCTTTCTTAGTAACATGCAACATTTAGTAGGGGTTTACAAAACCGCTACTAATACCGTAACAGCTGGTGACGTTTTAGTTCTACAGTGGTTTATCTGTACACAATCGTTGCAAAATAAGTTGCACATGTTGTAATGGCCCTCGGAAACATGCGCACTTTAGTAGCGGTTTGTACAATTGCTACAAATGTTGTTGCACCTGACAATGCTTCGTTTTTACAACAGTTTGTCTTTGAAGTAACCTCTGCAAAGCGACAAACATACCGCTACAAATGTTGACACGTCGTTACCGCCAATTTGCGGGAACCAATCTTTGTTTTTGTAGCGGTTAGTAACCGCTACTAACTCAATGCCTCGATTATGGCCACAAATTTGTAGCGTTTTGGCAAAGAACCACTACAAAAGTGTCTTCTTTAATAATGGTTTTTGAAACCGCTACAAGATAATCATTGCGGATTGCTCTTTTTTTTAAGTGATTGAAACACCTTTAGCTTTTTTACAAATTACAACTTTAAAATGTCCTTGACAACTAATTTAGTTGTAGTTCTCAATCTGACTAATTTAACTAGGGAGTTCAATATTTAAGCCATAATCATTCATCTATTCCATCAATTCCATACCATGGAAAAATGATCTACGGTATAATTTCATTGAACGTTGCATAATGCAATTAACAATACTTTCAATGAGTTTGACGACTCCATTAATGGCATTTACGAAAAACCAAAATGCCCATGACAACAACTTTTTTTAGGCTATAGTCATTGGGCCTTGGCACGTCAATTGCTTCATTAATGAAAGTAGCAATGAAAAGGAAAAAAAAATCAAATGAACAGAAGTAACAAATCTAGGCGGCACCAACAATATTTAAGAAAAATAAATCATGGAGCAAGAAGCAAATCTGATTACAGAGACTGATCAAGATGTCACCGAAATAAAATTCCCCTCTTGCATGTACTTGCATGCATGGATTTTCTTTTGTAAAAAGAAAATGGTTGAACTAATAGATAAACAAACAACAAATTATCTCAACAAACTTCAAGACACTTGTGCTTGGTAGAGGAATTTTCAATGATTTTATTTCCCACAAATATCTCCCCAAAATGTCATCATCATCATGCAACAACCTTTTTTTTTGTTTGTAAATTTAAAAATCCACATTGCAAGACTAATCCAAACAATTCCTCTCATCACATCCTCCCATGAAGAGGTGAATAGCTGGCTATGGAGATTAGAGAGGAAAGTAGAAAGAAGACCATGCTTGTTTGAAAAACTCCTTAGAGCACCTAAGAAAGTACTTTTAAATAAATTGAGATAAAATTACTTTTACATATTTACTTAGAATTCTATAAAATCATTTAAAATAAATTAATCCTCTTCGGAGTATTATTAAATATTAAGATAAGTATTTTTTTGAACAGAAATTCAAACGTTAAATCACTCACTTTATTGGATTGATTGGCATATTCCATTATTCTCAATTGAATCAATTCACAACAACATACAATCATGGCAAATCAAACTCTTCCACTAAAAAAAGGCAATACATATTTATTTATTTCAAGTGGTAGCACCACACAAATGAAGTGGTCCTCATCAAGAAAATCACAGCAATATAGGAGCCATCTCTCTGGACCAATTCATGATATGACCTCTCTCTATATCTCTACCCCACACACACAAAATCTTTTTTTTTTTTGAAAAAAAACACATTAATCGTGTAAAAAAATCCCTTCAAGATTCAATTCATTATTTAGTTGCCATAGTTTTTTAAAAAATGTTATAGCTTTCTTTAACATTTACATTTTTATATTTTATAACTCAATTATTATATTCATGACAATTTCTTTTTTTTTTAAGTGAGATACCTATCATCAATTTCCATCATGGCTAGGGTTAATTCTAACAATGTGTGGACAGCATCGCATGATTTAGGTCAAAGATTGATAATTCAAGTCATTAGATTCATTAAGGCTCGTTTGGTACACTGGAATTGATTTTGATGGATATAGAATTGGATATGGAGATGAATATGGTGATGGAAAAAAATATGGAAATGAGTTTTAAAAGTACGTTTAGTATGTCATTGAAATGGAAGCTAATTTTTATATAAAAGACTACAATGCCTCTCTATATTTAAAAATAAAAACCTTCAACTTTAATAAAAAAAACCCCCACAACTCAAGCTCTCCATCTTCGTTTGAAGGAAGATGCGTCGGAAGAGGAAGATGCGCCGGTGATGGTGGTGGCAGTGGGTTCTAGTTGTCGTTATGGTCGCCGGTGGTGGGTTCTAGTTGCCCGTGGATAAGTTGAGTGGTGTTGGTGGGATGCTCGCAATCACCGTTGCTGCTGGGTTACTCGCCGTCGCCGTTGCTGCTGAGATGCTCGTTGTTGTCACTATTGTTGGGTGCTTGCTGTCACTGGGGTGCAACCAAATTCTTTCACTGCTACAACCGTTTCTCTAGGATGCTCGCCGTCGTCACTGTGCTCTCCATCAATCTGCTGGGATGCTCAAGGTCACCGACGGTTGTAGTTGGTGAGGAAGTTGCTCAAGGTCGCTGGGTTGCAGGTCACCAACGGCCTCTGATCTTTCAACGTGGGGTTAAGGATGGAATTATGGAGGTTGAATTGGAAAACTTTGCTTTTGAGATGGAATTGTTTTGGTGGAATTGGAGCAATTTGGGTTCCACATGGAATTCATCTCCAATTCCAATTCTTTGTACCAAACGTGCAATCACCATGGAATTCATCTCCAATTCCATTTCTATCCCTCCAATTCCACTCTGGCAAATAAGGAATAATTTATTTCAATTATTTAAAATAGATCACTTCATTAATTATTATTTTATTTGAAAAATTAAGATATTCCATATTTGATGTGACGCAGATCATATGCACAGCACAGGTGTTGGACACGAAACGTAAATCATCATCACCACAAAGCTGAAAAAGAGACTGACAGTGACAGATGAGTTGATTTCATTTTCTAAAGTTATATCTATATCTAAATATATATTTACATTTATACTTTTTCCAATATTTAATATTAGGTTGATGGAAAAATTAGATTTATGGTCGGTTTGGAAGCAATTTTAAAAATAATTTTTACAAATTTTAAGGTAAAATCTAAATTTTAAAGAATAGATTTTAAAAATATTTTTAATCTTAGATATTAGTCTCATCCAATCCATGTGCACACCCCTATTAACTATTTAAGAAAAAATTGCACTAGGTCTCACGATAGCGAATTAATTACACTAAGTTTTCAGGATGCTGTTAATAACAAGTTAAATAACACCATTAATAAATGAAACAACTATCATTAAAAGATTCTTAAAATGTTAAAGTAATTAATTCGTAGCTCGAGACTTTAACTCAATTCTCTCGTTATTTAATTTACTTTTACTCAAACAGTAAGTAATCATAGTATCTCCTTTTTTTATAATTCATACAATGTGGATGCAAATCAAATCATGATGAATGTGAACACCATTGGCCCCCAACGTCGACAAAATATTTTCATTTCTTTCGTTTCTATAGCATCACACAAATATATAAAGGAGGATTAGAGTAAACAATCTTAAATAAATAATATTTATGTGAAGGATTAGAAAAGTTGTAATTATTTAAAATGATTAAAAATAAAAATATAAAACTAAAAATATTAAATTGTCTCTAACAATAATTTCTATTTTCCTCGTACATCCTCTCTCACAATATATTTTAAAATAATACAAAATATTAAATTTACTAAATTAAACATAATTTTTCTAATTTTACTGGAAAAAATGACACTTTGTTCTATTATTCAAAATTATATATTTTTTAAAATTTAACACAAGCTTTAATTAAAAATTATAATTATATAAATATTAACAAAACTTAATATCTTTTATAATTTATTATATTCTCTTAATAAAAGTTATATAAGTGTAGAAAGTAAAAATAAAATTTACTCAATTAAAATAATTTAAAGAAAATTTATATGATTTATTTTTAATTTAGAAGAAATTTATGAGTTAAAATGCATGTAATGTTGATAAAATAAAATATCTAGATAATCTATCATATTATGAAAAAATGTAAAAATTTCAAGTCATATAAATTAAACAACTTGATGTTATATTAATTGGTTAAATGATATATTGATAATATGAATATAAAACTTGGTGAAAAATAAAAATTAATAAGAAAAGCTATGATCATGTCATTTATGATTTATAAGTAGTTTTGATTTTAGTTATTTCTTAATTTTAAATGTAGTAAATAATGTAGAAGGTTTAGTTATAGCAAAATTAATAATGTTAAATTTATATTTTTAAAGTAATTACCATACAGACTTCCAGGGCACAGGTGGTGGTTTGAAGTGTGCGTGTGTATAAAATCACATGCATACATAACCTAACGTTTATTTGGTATATAATTATATTTTTGGATTTCCTTACCTTTTTAGTTTTTCTTTATAACAAGATTAATCAAAAATTAAGTTTGAATAAAATAAAACTTATTTCATATGTTCCCAAGAAAAAAGTAGAAGAGGAAAAATCATTATGTTGTCATGAAGAAAAATGTAATTATAAAAAAAGTCTCATAATACATAAGTAGAATGGATTTGTTGTAATTTTCTATGCTAAATTTGTCATTACATGCTACTCCATTGTTATAATGGCTCGTTTGGTACGCAGAATTCATTTTGATGGATATGGAAATAGAAATAGATATGAAAATAGAAATGGAAATGAGGCTTAAAAGTATGTTTGGTATGTCATAGAAATGAGATATGATTTTTATATGAAAAGACCCAAAAGCCCTTCTAAATTAAAAAATCTTTTTTTTAACTTTTAAAACTACCTAAATCAAATTAAAAAATTTTTAGAAAAATTTTTAGATGGAATTATCAACATGGAATTGAAAATCCAAGCTTTTCATGTGGAA
>JANTPZ010004834.1:0-16163 GCA_025593235.1 Vachellia pachyceras | reverse complement strand
CCTCCCCCTCCCCCTCCGATTCTGCCATTCCTGCATTCTCCAAGGTTGCTTCGTTTCCCCTCTTTCAATTTCTACTTTCTTATTTACACAATTCCAACATTCCTTTGATTCTTCTGTGTTTTTATGCCCTAATAATTTCTCTATTTGGTAATGCAGGTTCGGGTAGCATTCGGATCTGGGTTCTGGACCTTCGTCGACATGGCTTCCGGCCGATATCTATGGAACCTTCTCACATCATCCTCTAAGTCAAAGCGGTCCACATGATTGATTACATTGTTCGTCTGTTTTCGTTAATTTCGTCACAATATTGAGCTTTCGGGTTTGGGTTCGGATTCGCTTGGTTGAGCTAATAGTCCCACGAAGGTTGCATATGACTGTAAAACTCATAGGTTATATAGAAACTCTCTGCATCATACTTGTGACCCTCGTTATTGTTGTTGTCGCTGGATTGAATGGTAAATATCATTACCCAGATAGCTATTGTGCTCTTTAGAAATAAACCATATTGAGTTGCTTGTGGTTGGCAATTGCAAATAAATGTCAGTACTGTTTTGCCGTGGGAAATTTGTTTCTTTTCAATTCATGAGGCGCATGATTTGCAGGATAAGTGAAGTGAAGCAGAGGAACTTGATTGGTACTAACACTCTCAATTTCAAATAATTTTACCTTTTTCATTTGCTCTGTTAGTGGAGGTATAGCTCTTATTTTCAATTGAAGGTCAATATGATTTAGGCGTTATTGCGTAACAAGAACAAGTTATCAGTATGTTGTGAGACAGGTGACTTTTTTGTATTGCGACAATCAAACTTGTCTGCCTAGCACAAGTTATTTTTAGTCGTGCACTTACCATGGTTTTTTAGGATGGCTGTTTGGTTTGTTACTGCGGTTTTGTGTGGTTTGCTAGTTCTCAAAGATAGAAATTGATGATACTGAACGGCCCCAAAACCCTGGAATTATGCTTAGAAGGGATGCAAGTTGCTTGTCACAGTAAGAGCTTCATGCATAACTTTGCTCTTTAAGAATAACCATGTGAGAATCTAGAATTTCTACTAATGCTGGACTTGTATGTGTTTGGCATTGCTTTATGCTTTATTCTGCTGGCGGGGAGATTCCTTGCTGAGAATTGAATCTGGAATAATCAATTTGGGGAATTACTTGTCTAGGTATTGCTATAGGGAAAGTCAGTTTTACAGCTTAGGCCAAAATATGGATAGGGAAACTCAAGATGTAAGGGGTACTTTAGTCTTAGTCATGGTTGATAAATGACTGTACTGACGTTCCACCTTCAGAAGTCTGGTGCTTGGGAGAATTTACCGCTACACATTGAAAGAAATTTACTTATGTCTCCTCTTCCAAAAGACAAAACAGAAGAGAAAGAAAGAATCAATGGCTCATCATTTTCCAATATCCAGTTTTCCTGAAATATTTTCTCAGAAATCGGACAGTGTTTTAAGACGCATCAAAACAAATCTAAGAATACGAATTGACTGTAATTGTCTTGAAGAAGTGATCTTGAGACACATCAAAGCATCTCAGGATCCTGTCCAATTGCATATCTTGATCTTAGACCATGAGAATATCCCTTTAATTTAAAACAAAATAAAACTGAAAAATAAACCCACCAAGCAACGTTTTACCAAGATAATTTGTTATATGGATAGTGGTCAGTGGAAATTGTTGTCAGCTACGGATATGCTCTGAGATATTGGTATGTGTCAATATTAGTGCAAAATATTCTGTCAGCAAGTGGAGAATTGTTTTTCATCATTATCTTTGTGATTCATCTCTAAGTTATATATATCTTAGTTATAGTCGCATGCATGAGAACGTCACATGATATGGTTTTTTATTTGCCACAACTTTGTTGAGTGGCTTGATGATTGTACATAAATATGTAATTTTTAAAAACCGGTGAAACTGGCTTTATAACATTTTAATGGTTTTTATGCTTTACATGGTTTAGAAATTAGTGAGATAAGATTTTCTTGCTGCTGCTGCTGCTGCTGCTGCTGTTATGCTTGATATGGGTTTTAATGTTTTTTAAGCTAAACTTACAAGAGATTTGAAATGAGATGCCTGTCTTTAAAGTGTTTTGCCTTGTGTTAATCAATTCAGGTCACCTATTTTGCAAAGCCAGTGTTGAAAACAATTAATTGTTTTTAATATGTGATTTTAAAAACTTCTGAAATAGGCTCTATAACATTTTAATTGTTTTTACCTGCCTTTAATTTCAGCTTGCTCCCCTTGAAATTATGCTTGATTGTTTGTACATAAAGAATAGATGCCATAACGGTAAATCTGTTTCTCCACCTACCCACTGTGGCCCATAAGCAACCTTATTTCGGCCTAAGGCTTTTGATCCAAAAGTTAAATGGGTTATTAAAAGTTGTGATCCAAACAGTCGTTTTTGTGCCACCATAATTTGTCCACTTGATCTCATGTTTCCTCTTCAAATCTTGGCTCCAAATGGGAGGATTGTGCTTTCTCACCTTGGGTCTAGTGGTAAGGATTGTGTTTTCTCACCAAATGGGAGGAGGTTCGATCCCCACCGCGGCGTTTAGAGAGGCATCCTAGCTCCTGGGTGTTTAGGTTAACACCTGAGGGTAATTGACGGCTCGTCCTGCCCGACATTGGTATCACTTAAGAGGAAGGGAGATTTCGCCCTGCCCTTGGCTTGTAGGTGAACCCGACCCCTACCTAAATTTTTGCATAAAAAAAAAATCGTGGCTCCAAACACACTCTTTTAATTCAACTTTACCTTCTTCATGTTGAAATGCTAATCTTACATTTTAATTGCTAATATAATATTTGATCCTTATAGTTTATTATCATTTTGGTTTTACTTCATATAGTTTTAAACGCTAGATTTTGGTTCATTGAGGGGCAAAATCGTCTAAGAATACCTTTCAACAATGCTTGAACAGTTTTTCCGTAGCTCCTTTTATCCATGTAACAGAGAAGTGCTTAATTTTTTTTTTTCCTTTTTGATTGTGGATGTGATTGATGATTGATTTGAAGCAAACCAAGCTAAGCGGTACCAACGAAACAAGCATTATAAGATTCACAAGTGCTTTGGATATTCGGTGAACAAATAAAATTGCTCGAGTTGCTAAGAAATTAACTGACAACTCAGTGAGTTCAAATTCTGCTGTCGATGTGAGGATTATATCAGTGAGCCATCTCTAGGTATCTCTAAAAGCGCTCTTTGAGCTTGAAAGAATGCATTGGCTTGATAGGCTTCTAAAACTCAATTTACCTAACCTTTTTTTTTTGGTGAAAAAATTTTAGGAAAGGGGTTGGGCTCACCCACGATCCAATGGCAGTGCTCCTAACCCATGATCCACTAGGGCCTGTCCATATGGGCACGGGAGCATGACAAGCAAACCCTTATCTATCTTGCCACACAGGTAGAATCACCCAGCTTCACTAAGCTGTGGAGATGCCTCCCCAAACGTCGCGACTGGAGCCATAACAAAGTGGCACTCCCCAGGATTGAACACTCTTCCTTTTAGGTGCGAGTACTAGTCCCATCCCTTCGTCAGTTGAACCAACGAAGGGTCAATTTACCTAACCTTTATTGTAAAAAGAAGGTTGTTTGGAATTCTCAAAGCATCTTAAGAAGATTTTGTCTCATCGCTGGAGCAATTCTAATCAATATCCAATCGTTGCCTCTTATTTTAAGTATAAATTAATATACAACGTCCAATAATTTTACCTCATTTTTTAATTAAGTCCTTATTTTTCTCCTTTTTATTAGATTTTTGTATAATTTTCTCAATTATAAGTATTAGTCTCCATACTGATAATTTATTGTCGTGTAAGGAAATGACATTAGCAGATGACGTGACTCAACATGATCCTAGATTCATTTGGCCACATAGATATAATGCATGTTTAGGAAGTTCTTCCAAATAATACACGTAAGTCAAGATAAAATCATCTTGAAATACATAAAAACCATATCAAAATCCATAAAAACTATCTTAAAATCTGTAAATTCTTTTTGGATTCCGTAAATTCTTCTCGAAATCCATAAACTCCTTTCTCCCAACGGATTCCCAAACACACCCATAAATATAATCAAAATCAATAAAAAGGACATGGTTTTGACCATAATAATTTTTTTATGTTAATAATAAATAAATTTTAATTCATCAGTTTATTTTTAAAAACCTCTATATTGTATTCTGTAACATCTCACATCTTGCTTGTTAGTCATTCATATTAACCCTAATTCACGGATTATAAGCATATGAACTAATGCTCATAATTGAGTAAATTGTTAGGACCTGATTAAAAAAGGGGAAAAACTATAATGACTTGATTAAAAATTATGTGCGAAATATAAGAACGAACAAATATACTTTTGAAAGCAAAAAAAAAAAATTCACCAGATGTTTTTATTGTCCCCTTTTGTATCTGAAATTTGGAAGGTATCTGTATCATATGTGTAAAAGATTTCAGATTTATCATACCAAGCATTGACTTCAGAGATGACCCTGCCAATTCATGTTATGATTTTGTTTACAACGAATGAATTACATAATTCACATTCAAAATATGAAATTCCAGTGAAAAGTTATATAACATTTTAGTCTTTTCACAAGCACAACTCAAAAGGAAGGAGAAAAGGAAAAGGAAAATAAAGCTCACATGCTGATTTATAGAATGATACACTAGAAAGCTCTGATCATTTGATATCAGATCACAATGTTTCTTGGCAAAAAAAAAGATCTTGATGTTAATTTATACCATGATTAAGATTAATCAGAGGTAACTAATTGACCATTTAATTCTGTATTTTCAACTAGCCAATTGCTAATTCTATACTCTCTAAAATTTGTAACCAAAACCAAAGAAAGCAACAACAATGCCTTCTGAAACTTCCTATTTATTCAGCAAGGTTCACGATAACATCAATAATTATATTGGGCCAGTCCAATTCAAATTTAATTCCCTTAGTTGAGAAATCTCTCGTTTTCAATTTCATTTGAATAACCAACGGTTGGTTGGATCAAGTGGTAAACGGTTTGTTCCAGCTTAAGCAAGGTCTCGAGTTTGAGTCCTTGTGTATGTAGAAGCAACCGTTGGGAGACTCACCCACCATTTCCCGGTGCGCGACGCGGGTCGGGTCGGGTCAGATTAGTCGGGGTGAAGCTCCGGAAACCGGGCGGGAAACAAAAAAAATTCATTTGAATAACCACTCGAACTATATAAAAAGGACAGAGGAATTTGGTAACTTCCATAAATGCACAGCAGGAAGCGAAAATGGAAAAGTGAGAGATTGCATATCAACATCTCCATGTCACTTTCCCACTCCTCAGTTTCCTACCTTCGCATTTTCATTATCACCAAATAAACCTCCCCTCAAACTACACTTGATATAGTGCATTTCGTATTATTCTGGACGATTAGTTTCTTCTGTGTCATGAAGCATTAGCAGAAATTTAGCTACTTACATACTGCTACTTGAAAAACCAATCACAATTATCCACAAGACTTGCGTATAGAATGTTTTGGTTTACTATCAAATTTTTCAATAAGGCGTCAAATGAAAGACATTTCCTAAACCTAATGACCGACCCTCATACTCTTGACAACCTGATAAAAAATTTCCATATAATGTCATTATTTTATAGAAAAACTTGATAGCATATATCTACGGACTAGATCTGAGATTTTTACTCCAGGAAATCTAGAGTTAGGTTTTATTTTCATGTAACAGGGAAAGTTTCAAATACCACATATTTGAAGCAAAATGAATCATGAACTTAAGTCTTATATTGAGTACCTGGAAAATATGAGACAACTAAAATTCATTTAGCAATAAGGTTATAGCAACATCAGATATACAAAAATAACATGACTACAAAAATGGGCATACCAGGAAACACTTGAACAGACTAAAGGTTTCAGATTAAGAATGTGTCGTAGACGTGGATGTTGTCACCGGCTGGTCATGCATCTGTATCTGATCCTCTGATGGTTGTGATTGTTGCTGCTGCCCCCCTTGCCAAACCCAAACGATATCCTTAAGAGCAGGCTTCACTTCGTCTTTCAATAGGCTCTGATATTCCAAAGTGTCTCCATTTGATTTTCTCATCTCAACCAAATGGAAAAATGGAGCAGCCTGGAAGATTTCCACTTCAACGGATAGAATCCCTTTTCTGCCTTCCTTGTGTCCCTCTAATTTCAACAAACCTGCGGCTCTTCTCTTCATTTTCAGCCTCAGATGTTTGGCGATTTGTTCCAGCTTGGAGACAATGACTGACGCTGATTGCCTTGATGAAAATCTGGCCTCTCTCTTCTTGAAACCATCTTCAAAGAATCCAGATAGATCAAAACCTTTAGAACGGGAGATTATGTCAAAAGCATTTATACTCGTGGGCACAACTGAATCTTGCATCGCTTCTTCCACTATGCTATCACTTTCATCCATTCGATCACAAGGCTTTGTGCCTGATGTGGATGCGGAGACACTCTCGTTCACCCATTCAGGTTTCTTATCTCTAGAAGATGGCCCTTTCATAAACCAAGAAGATTCCTTAATCTTAGCTAGGGGGATTCTAGTATCAGGATCTGGATCCAAAACCTTCACTAACAGCCTACGTACTTCTGGGGAGAACCAACTAGGGAATTTATAGTCTGCCTTTGAAATCTTCCTATACATCATTATCAAATTTGAATCATAAAAAGGATGATAACCTGCCAGTAAGACAAACAAAACTACCCCACAAGACCAAGTATCAGCTTTGGCACCATCATAACCTTTCCTTTTGATGAGTTCAGGGGCAACATAGGCAGGAGTGCCACATGGTGTATGCAGTAGGCCATCCTGTCTCTTGGATTCAGCTAGAGCACTCAATCCGAAATCGGAGACCTTCAGGTTCTCATTTTCATCCAACAAAAGGTTCTCTGGTTTTATGTCACGGTGGTAAACACCTCTACTATGACAAAAATCTATGGCATTCACCAGCTGCTGAAAATATTTATGAGCAACATCTTCTTTAAGCTTTCCTTTGGCCACTCTGTCAAAGAGCTCACCACCTTTAGCATATTCAATAACAAAGTAAATCTTACTTTTGGTGGCCATAACGTCATAAAGCTGTATAATATTGGGATGTTTAACACATCTCATTACAGATATTTCCCGCTTGATCTGTTCAGTTTGTCCAGATTTCACAACTTTGTCCTTGCTTATCACTTTAATAGCTACACTCTGGTTAGTTATTGTAGTGCGGGCAAAGTATACCTTTCCAAAGGTACCTTGGCCTAGTAACCTTCCTAATTCATATCTTTGCGTTAATATCTTTGGCTTATTCTCCATGTCAAATCTCACAGTAAGATGAAATAATACACTAGTACTTCATTCACATAAAAGTTTATCATTTACAAATCGGAAAGAATATCACTATAACTATACATATATATGGAAAAATCTATTCCACCACCTTCACATGGACCTTGTATCAATGAGAATGGCACTCTAAAAAAACTTGTGTGCCAACTATGAATCAGAGAAATGAGAAGAAATGAGCTAAAGAATTTTGACCCACTCTTGTAGAGCATGAAGCAATAGCAGAGATATAACCTTATGGATCTCAAAGACAGAGCTTTCATCATGAAGGCACATATTTTGGCATTACGGGTAATGCCTATCTCAATGACAATAAAGAGGACAAGCTACGCATGTGAGTCTATGGCATTTAGTAGCATACTCCAATTTCAGCAGATTGTTTCCCCTAGATTCTGAAAAACAAAGATCAAATAATCTCGACCTCAATAATCATTCAGAATATTGATACAAGAATTTGAAAAACTGAAATTACACTGATGAATGTAAAAACCCCCAGCACACCATCAGTAGCTGAATTGCAATCAATCTTCAGCGTTTCTGGGTCAGTAAACACAGATAAAATATTTTTCTAAACCTCAGTACTTAACAATCCATATCAATGAACACAATCAACCAGATATAAGAGAATATTGGCCTTCCAAATAATACTTTGAACTAGAAACTTTTTCGTGAGAAATGAATCACATTTCAGAAGATTCAAAACAAGAATTCAGATACGGGGTTGGTCCAAGTGGTAAGCTGCTTGGTTCTTGAGTTCAAGTCCAGCATAAACAGAAATCGCCGTTGGGAGATTTACCCGCCACAGCCAGTGGTGCGACTCAGGGTTTGGATACAAATGTAGTAGGAGCAAAGTGGGCAACCAAAAAAACAAGAATTCAGATGGTACTTATACAGGGGGGACAGAATGAGAGACAAATCATAAACCATAGCAATAGTTTCATGACTGAAAACCCTACCTCACCAGGCCAACCATATGCTATACATAACCCATCGAATCAGCCCAAATGATCCCCTAAATCTAAGATCGTCGAAACAATACGCAACGCCTTTCGTTTTGCTGCAGTAAAAGAGATATAAACCAATTCTAAGTTCAATTTCGCTACAGAGAAATCACGGATCGCACAATCCCATCACGAATTGTTTGAAACCCAGAATTTTTTTTTTTTCACAAAATCAAACTCAAATCCATTAAACACAATTTACGAGGATCCCATTATCAGAAGAAAAAAGAAAATCATGCATTTGCTCAGAATAGACTCAGAAATCGAAACAGATCGAGAGAATTACGATGAATATAACCTTAAAATGGAGCTGAAGCAGAATGTTCAAGATCACCGATCCAGACGAAATGATGAAGATTTGAGAGTGAAGGGAAACAGGAAACACAATAATTCTCGAGAGTGTTTGGAACAAAATAAGGGCACTGATGATAATTTCTTATTAATGAAGTAAAATTATATGATCAGGACATCAAGCAAGGAGGAAAAGGATACGGAAAAAAAGAAAAGAATGGAATTAGGCAGAGGCAGGGACTTCAAAAGGGGACCTCTACGTCGCCTTGCTTCCATTCCCATTTATATGATGTCAACTTCAAGGAAATTAATTCAGTACATGTGCGTAAAATAATAGGGAATTTATTCTGATATCCCAAATAAGGGATTTATTTAATGAATGATTTTAAAAAATAAAATATTTATTTTGAGGCTTCATTGATAACATGAAGTCCTTTTATTGACAACATCATGCTCTGGATTGACAACATCTCATGTTGTCAATGGGACCTCAGAATAAATATTTTATTTTTTGGGACCATTCATTAAATAAGTCCCTTATTTGGACCTCCCAATAAATTTCTCAAAATAATATACAAATTTTTTAACAAATAAATTAATAATAAATAAAATCCCGACATTCTAAAATTTCAAAATTATCAAAAGATCATATGAATATGTAAGAGGACATGTTCGTGAGCACCACGGTGGAAAATACTTTTAAGAAGTTAAGGATAAAATTTAAATTTTGAAAAATAACTTTTTGAAAAAATAATTTTTACAGATTTTAAGAGAAAATATAGATTTTAAAAAGATGATTATATTTAGAAAGTTACTGTGAGAATAATTTTTACAGATTCCAAAATAAAAAAGAAGTAGAAAAGAGAAAAAATAAAATTTATTAGAAGAAAATGTGATTTGATAAGTAAATAAAGGTTTTATCTTTAAAATGTGGGTATTTGAAAAAAAAACTAAATTTTGAGGAAAAATAAAAAAAATTGATGCTGAACGTAGTTGTGGTGTGCAAGTGATTGACGCCTAGCCAAAAAAAAAAATTAAAAAAAATGATGCTGGACGTCTGTAGTTGGGAGATAATCCTTTTTCTTATTAATTCTTAGGTCTACTTTATTAATAGTAATGTTTGTTCCCAAAGTAACATGGGAGATACTCCTCTTTCTTATTAGATTATTTCTTACCTTATATCAGTATTTAATTTTTATGTTTGATAAAATAATATTTATTTTTTTCATAAATTATTTATTAAAAGAATAACTAATTCTTAATTAATTCATAATGTTTTGATTTGATGAATTCATTTTCATTTAAATTATTTTTCTAACTAAATTTAGTATTTTTATTTTGAATGTAATTTAATTTTTTTGTTCATATTACATGGTAGGATCAAGTTAGAAGATGTTTGTTGATATTTCTTTTTGGAGCAAAAAGCTTATGAAAGTGAAATTGGAGGTTTTCAGTTTGATAACCTCAAGGTTGACTAATCATTATGCAGCTTTTGAAATTATCAATAATTCAACCAATTGTTCATTTGCATTTTAATCAGGTCACTTTTGGTACATGAGAATTAAAAGAAATTAAAGATCATTGAGGGAATGACTTGGATTCCATTGTTTGACTTTTGATACATTGAAAAAATGAAACCTTTTTCCGAAACAAAATAAATATTGTTATAAAAGGAATCAAAGTCTTGATTACTATTTATATCTCATCTAATAATTACCCTCATCACGTGAGCCATTATATAGGTGGCTGATAGAGATATTCATGAATTTGACAGTTTAATAATAGGAGATAGAGAGGCGTGTTTAGACGTATGTGCACCACACAAACTAATTACGGTGCTCGTTTGACTTGATGTTTGCAGTGTTTAAACGTACGTTTAATAGTATTTTTTTACAAAACGAGATAATCTTCTTTATATATTTATTTTGACTTACGTAAGTACTTCTCTACCGCATTCTCAAACGAGCCCATTAAACAGCACAAATTGCTTATGATCTAGATAGTCTTTTTCGGCATGAAATCTCATCTATTAAATGTAAAAGTTGTCAATGGTTTTGTAGTATATTGACATGAAAACTCTATTGTAAATGAAAGATGCGGGTTAACCTTATATGTTAGTGTATGTCTTTTTAATTTTTTTTTTAAAAAAAATCCTAGAAGTTACAAGCAAAATCAGTTTGATAGATGCAAGTGGAAGCTATACTTGATGCTTTTGACTAGGTTATTCTTGAATTTAATGGAAATTAAATATGTGTTTTTAGTTTTTTTTAAATTATTTAATCTCCTATATATTTTATGTGTTGGATATGCCTTTTAAATGTGTTTGGCTTGAAAGACGGGGAGGGGAGAAGTAACTTACAAATTTTTTAACAAATAAATTAATAGTATTATTATTCATTTAACTATTAGCTTAATACTTTCTCATGTTAGCTTAATATAAAGTTGAATCATAACTAAATTTTATATAAAAAACTAGAATGAGTTTTATAATGCGATTCACTGACTCATGTTAGTTTTCAAATTTCAACAACTGTTGCTATTCAGGCGAAAAAAAAACTCACAATATTAATTGTATTTGGTTGATATTAATGGTGGTCTTGTAGATTTGTATCTTAAATCTTGCTCCCTTTTCAAATATAATTCATTTGCACTTAATGTATACTTATCAACAAATAATTAAGATTTTAAATTTATCTTTCTTTCAATACATGAGGAATGGACCATGCCGAATGAAAGAAAGTAAGTAATTTAGAAAAAAAATATTAATTTCTTTTAAAAATTTGCAAAATATCTTATATATTGAAACATGGGAATTTTCAAAACTTATCTTAAATTTGAAGTGGAGGTAATAATATTCATTTTAATTATTTTCATATACATGATACCAAAATATTTTTTAAAGGGAATATATATATATATCAAAGTTTGCAATAAAATGACAAACATTATTTTAGATCAATTTTTTTTATTAAAGACAGTTTCACCTTCTTTCTCCTCTAAAGTTTCTTTTTTCAACATGCCAAACATTCCCTAAAGAAATACATTTAAAAAATTGCCATTGAAATGATTGACTGCATTCTCCATATAACCACCGATTATTGTTTAATTTCTGTGTGTGTGTGATACTTTCTCTTTAAATAATAATAAATGCATCAATATGATATCTCCACTTTATTTAGTAATGCTTGTTCCCTTGTGAATTAAAAAACTGGTTAAAGATATTAACTATATAAAAATAATAATATTTTTTAAAAATATTCTTACTCATGGGGAGAACAGTAACAAGAGAGAGAATAAAAAATTCTTACAACAAAGAAAATTGTGGATGAGAGAGAATGTGTGATGGAGAGAGTGAGAGCGATAGTAAACGAATTGATATCAAAATGAGTAATGGGGGCAAAATGGAAAATTAAAAATAAATTTTAAACATGCATAATATAAATAGGAACATGGTACTTCTTTAATCTTACTTATTGTTGGAATCAACACTTCAACATCAGTGGATCTTTAAGCCCCTCTACAATATTGTGCACATCATGTTGGCAGCAACATCTACAAGTAAACAGAGTTGCAGCATAACTCTTAAATTATAGAAAAATAATAATAATATTTAGAAAAAGACTAATCTAAGTCGTGCCCAAGAACACTGTTATAAAAAGTTATTTCGCCATAAGTCGGCAACTCTCCAGGATTAAACGGACTCTTCTTGCCGGAGCAAGGTAGCAGAACAATAGAAAATAAAGAGCAGGAAGCAAAGAGGAAGAGAAGAGAGAAACTCTGAAACTTGGTCAAGAGCTTGGTGCATCTTCCTCAATTGTAGCACATGGTATTATAGGTTCCACATGACAAGGCTTTCACTATTCGAAGCAATGTGGGACTTCTTTACCTTCATTATTTTAAACAATGTGGGATTTCCTTTTACATTTAACACACACCCACATATAATTCCGATAATCTTTTACATGTGTGTTAAAAGACAAGGGCGGAGTGTTAGAGTACTTTTATTAATTGGCCATTTCATATAGGCCAGGGTTAGACATCCAATTGGCTCGATTTGATTTATCAGGAGGATACCTTATAAATATATTCTTTCAAAAAGATGGATAATCACCAATAAGGACTTAACGGGAGGGGAAGATACCTTATAAATATATTCCATTGAAACCATCAAGTTTGACAGTTAAATAATTTTATTTGATTAAATGAAACTTCAGTTGATCGTTTATATCCGTTAGTGTTAGTGTGACATTACACCGTTTTTTCCACTTTCAGAGTAATATTACCCCTTAAAAAACTTCCGGATATCCAATGCAACTCATATATACTTTTAGGGCAAATTTTCTCCTTAACCCTATAAATATATAATTATATAGATATATAGGGATGTGAAGGAGGAAGAGAGAGATGGGTAAAAGTGCCAGGAGATGAGAGGGTGAAGGATAGATGGATTTTTCCCACCTGCTACGTGCCAACGGTCAAAGTAGGCCTTAATGCATATATGGACAATACAGTGGGACCATTTTTTTAAAATTGATGGATCTTAACTACCATCAATGACCGAGACATTTCTGCAACTCTTTTTTTTTATATAGTTGATAGACATTTTGGCCGGGTGTATATCTCAGAATAGTATATGGCATTTTTGCTTTTTAACCTTATATTTGAATGCCTTTTGGATATTTATCTAACATACAGTTAAGTCAGCAAATCATGGGTCAGTTTAGAAATGCGGTAGAGAAGTACTTTTACGTAAATCGAGATAAATATGTGAAGGAGGTTATTTCGTTTTGAGGAAAAACATTGTTGAACGTGCTTCTGGCTCTCCTCAACGCTTTGCCAAACAATATGCATATTTTATCTGATCATTTTTGAAAACTTGATATGTTTTTTGAGTGTTTCCTGTCTAATGACGACTAATCTGAGTTGCCATGCATTATATTAATTTGAAGATTCCCCGACATATTTCTTTTAATTGTGCTATATGTTCCCTATTTTATGTCATGAATTATGCGGACTGCTGCTTCAAGACTTGTTGCTATGACAAGAGGTATTTTAGACTACTTGATTTCAGATAATGAATTATGCGGAATGCTGCTTCAAGACACGTCGTGTATACAACATTCTGAAGTATTTTATGGTGCATGCATAACCCTCGGATATGTTTTCAGGTGCATCCAATACCAATTAAAGTATTTTTTATGCTTTGGTGTTACATGCACAAAAAATATTTTAATATTCTAGGTACACCTGAAAAATACTTCTAAATGCGTTATACATCACAAAAGATTTTAGGGTACTTGCTACATTTGAAAAAAATATTACAACATACTGGATGCACCTTAAATATGAAATAGAAAGAGGAAAAGATGAACTATATGATGCAAGGGAGGTGAAAGGGAAGGGTAAGGGGATGAAGAGAGAATAAATTAAAGAAGAGGAAGAGAGAGCCCGGGGGGGCTGGTCCGACCGGTTGTCCAAGGAAAGGCAAGGCGCCGCGTACCCGCCAGGTCTTGGGCTCGAACCCTGGGAAGTCCCGGCGCACTTTGGGGCGACCTCGGATTAATCTAGACCCGAAAGGATCCGGGATACCAGGGGATGAATGCCCTTTCGTCACTCAAAAAAAAAAAGAAGAGGAAGAGAGACTATAGAAGAGGGAGGATAACAAGAAAGAGGGGGAAATAAGACGAATAGAGTGAAGAGAGAATGATCAGAGAGAGAGACACACAATAATATATTTATTCAATCCTAAGGCTTACAAAGCAAATAAGTTGAGATCAAAGACATCAACCTAACCCATGAAATTAATGATAAAATATTCTAAAAATATAGAATTAAATGCAAATGAGAATTAATAAAAAATGACAATCAATCAACATTAAACCCCAAATACTTCCTCATAATGGTAAATATCATCAATATATGAAAAATCATAATAATCCATTATTCTATATCCTAGCTCAATACTTTAGCTTTTATTATTCTAAATGATGGTTGGATTCAAGGAGGCAAATTGAAGCAATTCTTGGTTACACTCCATTAAAGCCGTATCTTGTTCGCTCAAAGCCACCCAAGCTTCTATTCCTTTTCCATCACTCGTATCCATAAGAAGAATTGAATTCGGTATATGCCAAGCAGGAATACTTACCCACTTGGGCTTCCCCCACCCAAAATCTGCTTCATAAAATCCAAAACGACACCAGCTTGAGCACATATAGAGATCTATGCCTTCTTTGTAGGCCAGTATTACATTCTTCAATCCCTCAACTAATATTGAGGGAGCATCATTTTTATCTCCAAGTTTATGAGCACGCTCCTCTACAAATAGTTCAAGAGCTTCCCTTAGTTGAATCACCAACATTTGTAAGTCCATGTCTTTATTTTCATTGCCCCCTTTTGCTTCTGCTATGAAGTTACTTGTGCAGTTTCCAAAAGAGGTCTCAGGTAAAGGTGGGTTTATCCTTTTACGAATATTTACTAATTCGGCTACCTTGGAGGGTCTTTTGGTTATTCCTAGGTTTGTTCTTGAGGCTAATGTTGCACATTTCCATATTAGTGCCAATACTGCTTCCACTCTGGTTGGTTGCTCCACCTTTTCGCTTGAAGCTTTGGCCTTCAATTTTGTGATCTCTGAAGATTCGAACACGTACCTACTTACATACAATTAGCAATATTTATTTTATAGCAATCCGAGTCAAGTTGAGAAATATGTGAAGTTGTGAAGGCCATTGTTTTAGTTATCTTAAATGAAAATCATTTCTAACATAGTGGCAAAGCTATAATATTTTTTGGAGGTACCTTCCCCATCGTTTTACCTTAAATAAACACTTAGTTGAGAAACAGAAGGGAAAAAAACCCAAATCTTATTTGACAAATACATCTGTGCACATGTAAATTCTTATTGGATCCTTAATATAAGACTCACTTTATAATTCAATGTCTTCACAAAAATAATGAGTCTTATATTAACCACTTGTGGAATATAATACTACAGCCAATCAAGTATCTGAAATTATGCTTCTTGGTCTCTCAAGTTAAGATTTTTTTAATAAAAATAACAAGATCCTTTGCTATGTCAGAAACAAACAAACTTTAATTCTTCTAATTCAATATTTTAACTTTTTCAAAAGAAACATCAAGTTAAAAATCAAAAAAGAAAAGTTGCTTATAGAGTACCTTCTTGTGATGCAATTGAAGAGTTTGAGCTCGTAAGGTGGGAGATCAATTGAGAACTCCATGGAAGGGAAATGAGATTCCATAACGTACTTTGGAAGCATAGACTCATTCATACACCCAACAGCTGTAGAAGACCATGCCTTAATGAAGGAACCAATTGTTGAAGCATCAGTGATCTTGTGAGAAAAGGACACGCCAATAGCCAAACCTTCACAATCAAAAAGATTCACTTGAACTTTCATCAAAAATCCAGTTCCTAAATGGGCATCATCGACTGGCAAAAACTCGTGTACAGAGTAGGCATCAGGTTGTTTAAGGATGTCGGAGACGGAGCCATGGAC
>JANTPZ010004832.1:0-18172 GCA_025593235.1 Vachellia pachyceras | reverse complement strand
TAGTTTCAATTTCTCTTCATGGTTTTTGATCTTTGACAAATTGGATTATATTTTACTTTATCGCCTAAAATGCGCGTTTTATATTGGTAAATAGCTGCTTATATGTGGTCGGACCTGCATTACCAGGATATCAAGGGTAGACTAAGTGGTGAGTGCTTATGGAATTTTTTAACTTCCGTGTCTAGGCGACTTGCTCTGCCACATTCAATACTATAATCTCTTTAAGCATCATATAACTTCCTTCATTAACTTCATAAAAATAATCGTTTTGGCTAGCTCTGAAGAGGAGTCAGAAAGAAGCGGCAAAGATAGTTCAGAAAATATCTGGAGCAAAGGACAATGTTGTGCACGGTCAACGAACTTCTACGGAGTCATTAGAACTAGAATTGGACCTTATGGATCAATGGAGGTCACTGTTTGTTCATATGGAGAGTACCCTTGCTGACGAAAGTAGCCAGCTTGTAAGTTCCATAAATTTTGCTTGATTTGGGTTTCACTTGGTTTACAATGTCCAATTTTTAGTCTGAACTCTGGAGTGGGCATTCGCTCCTGTAGTTCACTCTGCTATAAGAAAATATTGAATTCGTTTGTTGGTTTAGGATGAGGGGTCGTATATCAAAGAAGCGCTGGGTCTTAACCGAGCCATGCTCTAATTTAACGTCTGCAGTATTGGCAATTGTCATATATTCTATCTATGTAGTTATAGATATTCTGGTTTTTTAACAAAACTTGACTTCTGCTTGCCTTGCTATTTATAAACTTTATATTATTTCCCCTAATATTTGATGATATATCATGAAATTCAGGAATCAAGTTTTGAAAAACTTAAAGATCTGAGGGAGAGCTTCAAGAATGATCAAGAGGAGATTGACAAGGGGCGGTTTCACGGTCATTACTAGATCTTATGATTGTAAGATTGACATGTATGCATGTTAGTTTGTATCCGTTCACATGTTTATGGGTTATCATAACGGACATTTCATTTGTTGAGTACTTGAAAATCATCATCATACATATATAGACGGGGAGGGGGAGGGAGAAGCGAGCCGTTTCCTTTGGGACCGGATGTTGATTTATAAATCTCCTTCCACTTAGATATTAAAAACACTAGGCTTTTTCAATTTTGTTTCGGTTGGTCATTATGGCCAAAAGGCTGTTTGGTGGTGGTCATATTACGAAAATTATAGAAGTTGAGATTGTGTTTTTTTATATATAAATTTTAGAAGAGGGGTTGGGTTCACCCGTGATCCAAGGATTAGGCACCTTACTCATGATCCATTGAAGCCTGTCCGTGTAGGCATTGGAGCATGTCAAGCAAGTCTTTTAGTTCTGGTCACACAAGTAGGTCAATTCAGCTTCATTAGGTTGTGGTAATGCCTCCCCAAGTGCCGCGACTGGAGTCACAACAAAGTGGCACTCTCCAGTATTGAACTCTCTCCCTTTAGGTGAGAGTACTAGCCCAATCCCTTCGTCAGTTGAAGGGTAGTTGAGATTGTGTTGGCAAAAAAGAAAAAGTTGAGATTGTGTATACTTTTCGATAAGAAAATGGGCCGATAGTTATATGAAATGGTTGATCCGCCTGAGCCGGTTCCCGATCTACGGGAAGGGGCCCACGTCAGAATTCGAACATCGTAGCCAGGCCCGCAGGTATGGATTGATTTTAATGAATTGAAATACCGAAAAGAGAATGAGGATGCTCACCAAAGTGGGGATGACGAATGCATGAAGTGGAGGGCACCGGTATGGGTTGTTTGGTCAATGCATTTAGTCTCCAACGTGACGGTGAAGCATATTTTTGTCGAGCTCAGGAAATTTCATTTCACAGGGGAAGAGCTTGAGGACGCACATGGCGGCACATGGATAAAGAGATGCCCTGCCAGCCTCCCATGATTAAGAAATGCACTCCATGAAGTTTGTCCATTGCGGGGTTTGGATGAGTTGAGGTGAGAGGTTAGTTCTGTCCGGGCGTGGAGCGGCGAATTATTTAATTGGGATTCAATGCCATGATGGGTTGGTTAATTAATTAAGTGGTTGGATGAATGATGATGGATGGAACAGCCCCATGAGATTGATTGAATCCAACGTTAGCAAGGCTTATCGTGAGCGGCTAATGCTGAATTTCAACCACTCATCATGCCCCCGGTGGTTGGTTGACCTCACCATTTTTAAGGTATTCCCCATACATAATCCACTATCACCCCCCCAACCCCCTCCCAAACAACAACAAAAATTATTCACTTCATCAGCCGCAATATCAGACTGAAGGGGTCATGTTGATGCAGCAGCGCATATTAAACTCAAAACCCAAATAAGGACTGCGAATTGTGGCCAGTAGGTGGAGGAGGATGTTGATGCTTATATGTTTGGATCTGCAGTCGGTGGTTCTCCACTTTTTCAATCTCATTTACGATTTACAAGGAAAACATATGTGGGAGACACACGTGTGTTAAAGAAATTTTATTTTGATTTACGTGGATGTATTTTTTTAACATTATCCCGTACGCCCCCTTGTGTATGTTCAAATTCAATTTGGGGGGGGGGGGGAGTGCTTTTGAATGGGAAGATTTAAAAGGGGGGGAGTGAAATGGGAAGTGTGAATGAGTGAATTGGGGTTTGCGTGGCTTGAAAGTGATGCGAATTGGGAGGCCCCCACCTTCATGTTGTGCCAAGGAATATGGTCCAATGAATGCCCTCACGTCTCTTCCACGCCACGCTTCGTCAACCTTTTGACTTCCCCTCCTCCTCCTCCTTTATTTAACCATACATTACATGTTTACTCGACATATAGAATTACGGCGTCTGCTGAGTGCTGACCTCTCCCCCTCTGTGTTTGAGAATCTCTCTAATATTTACGCAATGGCTGTATACTGTAAGATATGTAAACCTTAAACAAAAATAAACAGAGAATACAAGTGGGATGAAGCTCAAATAATACAATCTGTTGAGAATTGGGGACAGAAATTAGAAATATGGTGATAGGAACATATTCGGGGATGGTATGGTTTTTGGTTGGGCCATGTAGCATTGTAGCCTCAGCCTCACCCTTTAAAGATCCCATTCGAGCATATATATATATATATATATATATAAGATTTGCGTGACCAACTTGACCTGTCCATTCCTCCAACCTTACGGTCCCTATTTGTTTTGCGGCATCTTCATTAAAACAAAACCATGGACCCTCCTTTTCATTCAACTGTCCCCAATTTCCATTCTTTGTTTTTTTAAAAAAAAAGAGAGAGGAAAGATGAGAGATGAGGGAAGTGTGAGGTAATCGAGGGGGCCATAAAAATATGGAGAACATTAGGGGATGAGATAATTATCGAATAATTGGTTATGAAAGCAAAATTATTCTGATATGGTCAGCCCACCCTCCCCATATATGCTCTTACCACCGTGAGTTTGGTTTGAAAGGAGGGGATGGAGGAAAATGGATGGAATCACAAGGGCGGCGATGAACTTATTTGGTTTGGTTGAAGAGGAGGTGGAGAATCATAATTCCTTATTTGGTTTAGAAGGGGATGGAAGGAAAGAAATGATGATAATTTACTATCTCACCTTTACATATTAATTTATATATTATATAAATTAATTTGCACAATAGCTCTAATTAATGCATTAATAATATTATATTTAAAAATGGAATTCTCATTTTTATTTATGATTGTTTTTCATTATAAATTTGATAATATATTTTTATTTGAAATAATATTTTTAAAATTTCAAATTAATATTTATTATATATTCTAAATTATAATTGTATAATTTTTATTTTTAATGAATTTAATAATAAATATTTTACATATAAATTACTTATAATCATTGCAGTAATACTTTATTTATAATAAATAAAAATTATATTTTGAATTGGAATGCTATTTTTATGTATAATTATATTTTTATTTAAATTTAATATTATTTTTATATATGATAATATATTTACATTGTAAATTACTTTTATAATATATACGTTTTATTATAATATGCTTTTAATTATTTTTAAAAAATATATTTTTATTTATAAAGATACATTTTTAAAAATATTTAATTAATTTTTATAATGTATTTTTAATTATAATTATATATTTTAAAACAAATATATAATACTATATTTTATTATAATATATTTTCATTTATTTTAATTTTATTACAGTATATTTATTAATTAAAATAATATTCTTCCTTATGAGCAATAATGGAATAATAAAAAAGTGATAGAGGTAAAATTATCTTAAAATTTGACTCATCTCTCAAAAAACTCAATTTGGAGGGGAGCCATAATAGAGTAAAGATGGAAGGTGAAGGTAAATTTTAACCACATTCCCTTTTAAAACTTTAAATTAAATAAGGAGAAAAGGTCATTTTTCCTTTTCTAAACCAAACACAGCTTAGCTTATGTGAGTTGGGGCTTGCCAATGTGACATTGAACTTATTTGGAGCAATGTTTTCAAAAGTCAAACACACGTTCAATAGTATTTTTTCTCAGAATGAAATAATTTCCTCCACATTTTATCTCAACTTGCGTAAAATTACTTTTCTACCACGTTCTCAAACGGTCAATTAACATATGAGTGGGCCCATAGGTGTTCTGAACCTCTCTCTCCCTTATTTCAATTTCTTTAATTTAAACCCTTCATCTCCTTATAAATAACATACTCATGCTTTGCTGTTTAGTGGAGAGAGAAAAAGGAAATTGACTTTTTTATATAAATCGATAAAGTATTATTAAATGGATTTTTTGTGAGACTCTAATTAAATCTAGGACCTTAGTTAGAGAAAATGGGGGTAATAGGGCAATAAATAAAAGATGGATTTGGTACGCTGATTCATGTGAAGCTGCATCGGGTTAAAGTAACCTCACCACATGGTTACCGCTTTCCGTCCCATTGTCTCTCATCTGATATGCTCCATATTTTAGGCGCACACAGATAGCACGCAACGCTAGGCAACGACGCAATTGATGGCAAAAGTTGACAATTACAAAGGCCGCACACAGCGTATGTTGTCAGCAGTGTTTCATCCAATTATTACGCGACACGTGTTCCGCATCCCTTTGGGTGGGGCACTTGCCAGTTTTCCATCACTCGTGGCGTCTTCCTATTGGATGTCCTCTGTCCAATACCCACATCAGGATCATTGAAGTTGACGAGGCAACAGATTAATTTTCCCCCTCAGGAACAAAAAAGAAAGGAAAATAACGTGATTAGAGTAAACAAGATTGAGGCTCACAGGGCCTGGAATCTCGTTGAAATCAGACTATATAAACGGAGGAAGGGTCACCAAGAATTTGCAAGAGTGGAGCTTACCAAAGTGAGGCCACCACCCTAAAAAAATCACAAGTGATTCAGATTTGTTCAGCTTTCGTCTCTCATCTTCAACCCTTCTCTGACCCTTTCCCCCTCCTCTCATTCCCCGCTTCTTGGATCCCTCTCTCTCTCTCATCGTCTGTCTGTTTTCCAAGTTGAATTCTCCAGTTTTTGAAAACGTGCGCGCACTACACATACTTGAAGAACGACTTTATAAGTCAGGCGACTCAGGTAGAGATTCCGGTTTCCTAAAAGTTTCTATCTTTTCCCCTTCAAGCTGCAGCTTTCTTCGACCTGTCCTCTGTTTTTGGGAATTGAGATAGGTCTTCTTATATATTTGGTTTAGATACCTTTTCTTCCCTGTGTTTTTCTAGTGTTGTGTATCATGATGTCAACCATAGGCATGTATAATACTAATAGCAACAGCCTGGCATCAGACTTCTTAGATCCGTGTAGTGAAGATCTGATGAAGGCACTTGAACCTTTCGTGAAAATGGATTCATCGACGTCTTCTCTGTCTTTTATGTCTCTTCCATCTTCACCCTCCTGCTCTTATACTTCACCCACTTCTTTGCCCGGTTATTATCCCAACATCCGCACAGCATCGAGCTCCCACATATTTTCTGCGGGGTTCTCGAGTGGCATAGGGCTTAACCAACTCACCCCCTCTCAAATTCTTCAGATTCAGGCTCAGTTCCAGGTCCGACAGCAACAACCCCTTGACCTCCTCGCCCCTAGACCTGTCCCTATGAAACATGTCCGTAATGCTCCGAAACCCATGAAACTGTACCGAGGAGTGAGGCAGAGGCATTGGGGGAAATGGGTGGCTGAGATCAGACTCCCAAAGAATCGAACCCGTCTCTGGCTCGGTACCTTTGACACTGCCGAAGAGGCTGCCTTGGCTTATGACAACGCTGCTTATAAGCTTAGGGGTGACTTTGCTCGCCTTAATTTCCCTCATCTGCGACACCAAGGAGCTCATGTGTTCGGTGAATTTGGGAATTACAAGCCTCTCCATTCCTCTGTCGATGCCAAGCTTCAGGCTATTTGTGAAAGTTTGGCCAATACGCAGAAACAGGGGCGTGCAGGGGAGCCCTGCTCCGTCGGCGATTCAAAGGAGAAGGTGGCGCCGGAAGAGTCAGATTCGAAAAGTGATGTGGAGGATTGCAAGGCGGAGAACACGGCATCGTCGCCCTTGTCTGAAGAATCGTGGACCGGCTCGTGTTCCCCTGAACCCGGCATCACTTTCTTAGATTTCTCGGATTTCAAGGATGAAAACATCGACCTTGGGCTGGAGAAGTTTCCTTCCATGGAGATTGATTGGTCTGCCATTTGAGGCGTGGTCAATGTTCCTTGTTGTATGGCGATATCCTGTTGTAGATTCAGTTTGGTGTATGTACCTGTATGTTGTAGCTTTGGGTGTGTTGAGCGGCAATCTGCAATGAAATTTTTGGAATTTGCAGATGGCCTGCCGAGACAGTTATGCAAGATTAGGATACAGAATAAGGAGTTTCAGGGGCTCTTGTTCCTTGTTGTGCCGGTGCTTTTTAATCCATGCACAGCCAAGGGAGCTTCCCTCTTGGGTTTAGGTTGTACTCCTGCTTGAATAAATGTAATTACGGCACTTTCCAGTGTATGAATCTTGCGTGTGTGTTCTGTTTCACCAGTTACCGCAAGTGACTCCAACCAATTAACATTTTGTCATGTTCGACGCCTCCTTTCAAGTCATTTTAATTTGATGGGCTGACGCTGCACGGCTCTCTAACTCTTGTGATTATTGACTAGCCAGGGCAAAGATGTATTGTATAGAACCAGACGGCTAAAATAAGTATTGAATCACATGCGCCCAATTAGAATGCTTATCAAATGAGTACGAGTATTTAATAACGCATGTATGATTAGTCTGTGGATCCCAGGAGCTAATATATTGCGTAGTACATATGGTATGCAATGGCTTGCATATATTGACGAAAGAAATGGAATGAGAGTATGAGGGGTGGTGGCTAACGAGGGGGGTGGTGGCCATCCAATAATATCGAATGCACATTGGCTGTCCCTCCCCTTTTCAGTGCTGGGGTTGGGTTGACTCACTCCATGAGAGAGCCTCTTCTTTCTTCTTTCCTGCACATGCATGCCAAATGCACTCCCTCGAAGGAGAGGCAAAAGGGGAAGGGAACGACAAAGAAAGAGAAGTTGGGAATATAAACAATTAAAGTCGCCATCCAATGTTGCCTCTCACTTTACAGGTTCTCATGATGTGGTGAAGATCTTTGTGGTTGTGTGGGGTCAGGCGCATGAACAATTAATTATACGTACGTACGTATAATTAACCTCTATCTTCGTGTCTTCAATTACATGCGCTCATCCGCTCTTCTCCTTTCATATAACCATTCCATCTCAACTTCTCTACATTCCGTTGCTTTTAATATGATATAAATTTAAGGAAAAATCAATATCAGGTCCCAACCAAAGAATGTAAACGCCAAAAAATCACAGAACAGGTTAGCAGCAAGCGGTTGTTGTCAGTCAAAACTTGTTATTTGATGTTGCTTAGTGGTTGTGAGAGGTTTTTTATGATTCCATTATTTCTGTGAAACTCCAGCGTAAAGTTTTCATGAAATTTACAATAACAGACAATACTGCAGCAGTTTCTTCAAATCCTCTCACGCATGCGCTTCTATGTCCATCCAGTTGCACAGAAAACAAGTATAGTATGAATTCCGAGCCAGTTCTCAAAATTCGTATGAATGGCGGGCCCAAGAATATTTCCTGTATCATATACACACCTGCCTCTTGTGAATTTCACTTGATTCTCAAATCTTATTCCTGCTATTTCTTCGTCTTCTTATTCATGTTCACTGCGCTGTGCACCTCTTATCATTCAACTTTTAATCGGTTCTTATCTCACTCCTATTTCAATCGAACGTTCAAAATTATATCACTAAAACATTTATTGTACGCATGTGGAAGTTAAGTGAACAGACCCAGATATTCAAATATGACGCCGACAACGACGATACAGAGTCTTCAATTCAAAGTGCTCTTAAATCACATGGGCATGTTTTTGAAACCCCATGGTCGTGGATGACAGATTAAGGGAGCAATACATAATTCTGAATTCCGGGATCATAAATTTTTTGCTAGTCGAGCTTCCCAATCTAGTAGCATTTAATGATTTGGGCTTGGCAAGCCAATTGGCCCAAATTGAGGATGGGTCTACTAAGGGCCTTTTACTTGGATGACCAGAGCCCATAGAACATGTGAAATATATGGGAGAAACTGACATGAATAATATATTACGAGCCCATGATCATAGCCGCTGATGATCACATGCACAGGGCATTGGAGAAACTGACATGAATAAATACCGGCCGTTACCAACGGTTAGTTGGATCAAGTGGTAAGCGGTTTGTTTCAACTTAAGCAAGGTCTTGGGTTCGAGTCCTTGTGTATGCAGTAGCCACCGTTGGGAGACTCACCCACCATTTTCCAGTTGCGCGACACGGGTCGAGTCCGGATTAGTCGGGGCGAAGCTCCGGATACCGGACGGGAAACCAAAAAAAAAATACCGGCCGTTCCCATAATTGTACAGTGACCCTCCGTTCGAAGTTTATGTGATATTTTCACTCACAAACAAATAAAATATGGTATCACACTTTCGCTTATAAATAAGATAACATAAGACATCACACTTGTCAACTCGGGCACATGCCAATAGTGTGGATGGGTTAAAAATGGCACGCCAGAAAAGGTGAACAGTCTCTCCAATTAACATTTGGTGAGAATGATGAATTTACCTGAATAAACCAACTTTTTCAATCATTATGCTTATTCCCTTTATAGAAAAGTTATTGACCAGACAACACTGATGTTAGTGATTAGTCAGCTGCTGTGTATGTGTGTTTTAATGACGGGTAAATGTTCTCTATCATCCTCAATAGTTTGGAGACTGTAATATCACTTCAGAGAAGAACCATGGAATAATTTATATATTCTGCTGGACCTTCTTCATGCTTCGTGTTACAGCCTGACAGCTAGCTAGTATATGCTTCCCCCCCCCCTTTCAATTCCTCTTTTTAAACTTGCTTCATAACCTTTCATGATCAGTTGAACTAATTAATTAAACAACGAATTAGTATATGATGGTCCAGTGAATCGAAGAGATTTTATGCGCCACAGACCCTTTGCATATAATTAATTAAAAAGCAATGAGAATACTTGCGAATTACCAGAAGAGAAAAGGGATGGATGATCTTGAGAATCCTGGGAATCCAGATGGCGATTATAAAAGAAATAAACAGAGATAGGAATTTCGAGTGATGGAGTTGGAGTAGTAAACCAAGAATAAGAATCAGCATGAGCATGGCGGCGTGCCATATATATTACTAACCATCTACTACTAAACAAGGAATCGTTGCTCATCACTCTAACATTGGAGTTGGGGAATTAATCCAGTAGATTTGGACCATCCCATTGGGAATCGGAATCTGGGAAGAGGCCAGCCCGCAGATATAGAATAACTTATCTTTTGAAATTGATGGAATAGTGGCCCCCCTCCCCCACCAGCTAAACTAATTAAAAGGCCCCGCAGTATATGTGATTGCGTGTGTATACATATATACACATACTTAATTTCCCTGAGTCTTTTCTTCCCCTTTGCTCTGAGGATGATGTTGATCATATCAAGGAATAATAAATATCGAATGCACGTGAGGGAGTGGGCGGTATTTAGAGGAAAAAGAAGGAAGAGGGAAGGCATATTTGGTGAGTGGTGCTTAGGTAAAGTTGGGTGATCGAGTGGAGCATATGAAGGATCTATCTGCATCATATAGAATTGAAGTCATAATTGTGATTACAATTTGTGGCTCAAATTGTTTTCCCCTTCCCCCAATTCATTTCCCCACGATATTTGACGAAAATGGATTAATTAAACAATTAAATGTTATATTTAATGATCAGTCAGCGTGTGTTTAAAATGCCTACTAGCTCGTACGTATTATGCATAATCGCACGCATCAACTAATTAAACTTTCAAAACATCAGTTGTTTCACATTTCATACATTCACGATCCGACAGTTTAATTCACAGCTTATTTAACATTCATGGAAAATAGTTCACAACGCATTTAATATTAATTATTACCAAATAAACTAGGTGTACGGTGGTCAATGAATATAACTTTATTTCAATTCAGTTCCTTGTAAAGTGAACGTGATTATGTGTCTGATTGATCTTGTAGAGTGCTTTTGAAGAACCTCCTGATTGTCACACACACACATATATATATAGGCCATTCATATCAAAATCTGTTGCAGTCTGATAGGTAGCCGAAATCAATTCCATCGATCGCCGTTAATTTAAATGGCCCCTAATTTGATGGGTTAATTGGTGCATTATCTTAGCAGAAGAATATCTGGATTTGAATTGTTAACAACTATAAGAAGGTTGATTGGCACAGTCAATTGGGAATATCAATTCATGTCTCTTGCATGATGGTATGTTTTTGAGGGTTTAAAGTGAAGTAATTTAGCTTAGTTGATGAAAAAGAAAAAGATGCGATAAAAATAAAATCAAAAAGAGGGAGGAGCGAGTTCCCGAATAAGAAATAAAAACTTCACATACGCTTTTCAAAAAAAGTGCGGGGTTAGACGTTTAAAAATATGTTGGAAGAACGATTTTACGAATAAGTATATAATAGAAATTTATTTTGATTTATATACTGATTAGGAAGTGATTCTCAAACATTCAAGTACTAAGCAAGCAAATGTAGTGATTCTATTTTATTTTGCGCGTTCAAAAAAAAATGGCAAACAAGGAAAAAAGGAGAACTGTGTGGATACTGGAGAGTGAAGTGGGAAGTCCACCATGCCGACCTGGGGCTTCGTAGGAACCTCCCTTTCTATCACATCCCCCAACTGTTTTCAGTTGCTATACAGTGAGATGGGATGTCAAATTGATCCCCTAAAGCTACCCGTTTTTAAAAAAAAAAAAATCAAAAGGAAGGAAGGGATAAATTATTAATCTAATGAAGTGGCCTGGGGATCTTTTATCTCTTATCCATTCTCATCTCTGCATACCCTTTTCTTTTTCTTTTATCTCATTCTTTTTAAAACCAAAGATAACGAATGAATTAATGACCGATGTGGACCATAAAGCGATCAAATTGAAGCTGTATCCTTTAGTTTTATGGAGTGCTGCAAATCAATGATTTGTTTATACACGCAGATGGAGATAGTGGGTTCAAGATCGAGCCAGTGTTTTCCCATTCATTATATATGTTATTATTCTTCCTCTTTAAAGTGTATGTGGGGGCCAGAAAGAAAGAAACCCCCCAGAGATTGATGTGATAAAGAAAATCACTCCTTTCTAAGTAATAATATCTTGTGGATATCGTACCTCGTTCGTTTTTATGCCATTCCTTTCAAGTGTACATAATTAACTAAAGCTTTTCACTCTCATCACTTCATTAATTCATCACTCCCCGGTGTAGTTAAAATCCGATCATCAATTAAATTCAAGCAGCACCATCTTACGATCTCTAAAAAGTTTTGTCACCAATTTGTCCTACAGCAATTAATGCTCTGTATCGACACGTACGCAAGGATCTTTTTGGCTAAAAAGAAACGCGCATAAATGTTGCCAGCAGGCTAGCTGGTTCTGATTTCATGGTACAGTAGTTCAGGTTTTGTTAGTTTTGCTTGTGAGTGGCGGTCAATTCAAGTCCTAATCATGTACACAAGAAAAGATGCGGGGGCATGGCATGATAAAGTATCATTATAATATGTTCTTGCCTTCTCTCCGTTTTTAATTTTCCCTCATCCTTCAAAAAGGACCCCCATAAACAGATAACCAATGGAGGAAAGTAACATTTTGTTTAAAAACAAAACAAAACTTATCACCGTTTTGTACATATTATGTGTAAATTAAACAGGGTTCTTTTCTTCCACGATATCTCCCAATCATTGAAGCCCGGGGAGAAAAGAAACAATTTAAAGGGTGTGAAGACAAAAGGGTGGGTACGCATCAAATAAATGACTAGACACCACAACGGAAAAAGGAGAGAAGACAATATATCGATAAATATCATATATGTTATTTTATGCCGAAAGGTGAGAAAAGGAGGAACAAGAATGGAATTAATCAATTAATACCTATTTTATCTTTTCGGTTACAGTCACGTATGACTCCGAGTGAAGTGAATGGTCTTAAAAATGAAGTGTAAGCATTAGGTATGTTAACAGGTTAACGTTAAAATGTGTTAACATATCTGTGTATGTATGGAATGCATGGGAGTTAACACGTTTGAGGAGGCGAGAATTGAAGGAGGATCGAAGGATATATGGTTGATGTGTTTGGATAAATTGGGGCTTCAAAAGAAAGAGACTAACCAGTGCACGTGTTGATGCCTGTATGCCTTCGACATTGATAGGGTTTGTGTTGCCTGTTTAAGATTAGGTGGGACGTACGACAGCGATGGAGATGTGGTGTGTGTAGCCTTGGACTCCTTTGGACCGATCGACATCACTGGCTTCCCTGGCCATTCCTTAGCTTCCACTTCAACTCCCAACCAGCACTCCGCTTCTCTTGTACTTTTTTTTATCATTCGACTTCAGATCATTAAGTAACATAATACCACAATATATAATGCATGTTCGTCCGGTCCTTTTCAGATTAAAAAGAAAAAAATAGTCAAACTTGTTATATAATAAACTTGTCCATGGGGTTCAGAACATGTGTGTGTGAGTATTATATTCCAACTGCCGGAGGCATATATGATTGGTATCCGCGTCACCGATTGACCGGCCGGGTCCAAGCAAGAATGAGAATGTCGACTTCAAAAGACATACACACCGTACGTGATTGTATTCAGTTAGCTGGTTGCGCTTTCACATAGATGGATTTAATTAACACAGAATGGTTTACATGTGGGTGAAAGATAGATGCATCATGCATGGGTGTCATGATTTTGGTAATTAGTTAATGGGGAGGGAAGTTGCAATCATACATGCATATATATATATATATATAGAGAGAGAGAGAGACATGCATTCATTCATGCATGTAGGAATGAGGATGCGGTTGCTGCAGTGTGGGAGATCAGTATATGGCTGCTCCATGACATGATTACACACACACTCCCGAATGAAATGATGGTGCGCTGCCAAGAGAAAATGAGAGGACCATATGTGATACAATCTAAAGCTAAACAGTATATATAATACGAAAGGGAATTTAAGGTTCAACGCGTACGGAGGGGGAATTAAGAATGAGAAGAAAATGTATTCTGAGTTAAGTTCCTTGTGATTACAGCTCTCCCACTTACGTACACGTCTCGGGGGATCTGGTGGATATATAAAAACAACCATCTAACTAATATTTAACAATGTAGCTAAATCTGTAACAAGACGTTAACCCTCATCAATATTATATTATAGCCTGCCAGAATACACAGTTGGATTACATAATAATAAGAGAGGCAGCCATCCCCTTTTTGGACACCCATATATGCATGCACCCTCACCTCATTCTCCTACCAAAACACTCTGTCATTCATTAAACACTTGGCTTCGTTACGGTGAGTTCATCTCCGCAATTAACACCCTAGACACTGATTGCTTTCCCACTCAAGCGATCAGCGACTACAAAACAAAAGCAGGCGAAGCCCTCACTCTACCGTCCCCTTTTGTTTGCCGCGCTTACTCAGATTCAAGTCCTCCATGCCAGAATATATAATACCTTTCGAATTGAAGAGTCGATTCAACCGAGAGCAAAGCAGGCAAGCTTTCGGATCAGAGAACGAAGGGTATATTTAGCCTAATTTTTGGCTGTTAATTCATAGTTTATATATGTACATGCGCGCGCGCGCCCCTTTGGACCCGTCGGTGAATTTATGGATGGTATATATGTTTAGAGAGAGAAATCCATCCATTCTTCAATTATGTAGTTTTTTACATGGTAACAAGTTTAAATCTTTATGCATTTACCGCACAGCTTCATGGAAGAGTGTGATCGAGGCTGAACAATGGGTCCTCTAAAAGTTGAAGTTGAACTTTAGTTACGTATTAATCATCAGCGTCAATAGTTCAACACACGGGAATGCAACAGTTAGGTATACCAAAAAGAAAGAATGTCAAAAGATTGGAAAGATGCTGCGAGAGCAAGGGGAAAGCAGACCCTACGCCACTAGCACGTGAATAAATCTCAACCCGACACCCATCTAGCTAGTAACGGAATCTCGTGCTCATTATTAATCCAATTAAATTGTCCGTTAACGGCTAGCTCCCTGCCTTTTTTCTTGACATTATTTTATGAGAGATTTGGAAACTTGGGAGGCAAGTGCCTCTGTCACGTTCCCATTTGACAAAAAATTCTGTGGTTTCTTTCTGATTTCTGATGCTGAATGCCTTTGTGGTGCTATGCTGAAGAATTAGCTTCGCTGTCTCTTCCTGACTCTTTGAATTTCGTCACCCTCGACAGACTTAGAACACGCAAGAATGACCAAGATCCGAAATACAATTATATTATATTATCCAGCTGCTTTAATTTCTGACGAAACAAGAATGCCAACAGGCAAATGAATCGCCAACAAGGGAAACAAACACTTTTGGCTGCCATTCCATTCCTAGGGAACAGTTTGGAGTCGCACAAGCTTAAGGAAACCAAACACCAGAAATACAGTGGATCATTACTATTACTGGTATCATAAGAATCAATTGTATTAAACTATATATAGTGAGTTTGAATATATATATATGTCCCTTAGAACGCGCAAGAATGACCAAGATCCGAAATACAATTATATTATAATATTCAGCTGCTTTCTGACGAAACAAGAATGCCAACAAGGAAATGAATCACCAACAAGGGAAACAAACACTTTTGGCTGCCATTCCATTCCTAGGGAACAGTTTGGAGTCGCACAAGGAAACCAAACACCAGAAATACAGTGGTTCATTACTATTACTGGTATCATAAGAATAAATTGTATTAAACTATATATAGTGAGTTTGACTATATATATGTCCCTTCGTCTTGGTTATGCTTCTTAAAAATAAAATTATTTAGTTATCTTTGTAATATAGAATCAGAACTTATTTTACGTTGGAATCTAAATTCAATTCCATTTTACTTTATTTTTTGTTTTAAAATTATAATTACAGTTTTTTATCAACAGTTTATTTAAATTGATAAAAAAATAATGAGTTTAAAGTTTTTAACATGGTGACTTGTTTGTTTTTATAACCTTTGAACCATCCAGCATCCAACATTTTTTAAATCCTATTAAATTGAGATCGAAACTTTACAACCATGATGACTTTTTCTTTTTCTTCTCTGCCCAAACATGATGCCTTTTTCTATAAGTCGTATTTTAACAAGATGGAATTTGAACTCTCTCCGCCAACTTTGTGATTTAGTTAATGCACCGCACCACTAAAGCAGGTGCTGTTGAGCGTGAGTTGTTTATGGCTGTGTTTGGATGGACATTGGACGCCCAGATAATGCATATCTAGCCAAGAAGCACGGTGGAGGCTGAGCAGACATGTTTGGCAAGATGTCAAGTAAGAATGACTTATACCATAAAAGCTCCTACATGGCAGAAGGAGGAATTCGTAGCGGTTGGCATGCATCACGTTGAAACTGATATACGTTGGAATGTTAGAACCTTTGTGGCTTTGTTATTGTGTGAAGGAGAATGCAGAGGAAACAACAGCAATAGCTCCGGCGGCTGAGACCCTCGCGCAGTACTCATCGGACCTGGGTGCAAGAAGAACCCTTTCTCTCCAATGGCTCTTTCTTCCAACATCTCCAGCGGCGACACCGGCGACGTCATCACCAATCACCATCGCCGATCCTCTGGTTAGACCATAGCAGGCGAGAGACAAGAGAGAAGATGAAGACGTCGACGGGGGATGGGCCTAGGCTGGTGAGGCTGAAGACCGGCAGTTGGGAGACTCTGATGTTGAGGTCGTCGGAGAGTGAGGGGGAGCTTGGGAGAGGAGCGGTTGCCAGAAGCTCAGGTGAGCTTTTGGGCGACGGCGGGAAAGGTGAAGGGGTTGGTTTGCAATAAGGTGGTGTTGGCCATGGTCGAGTTGGATCAGTAGGTGGGTGGGTGGTGGAAGGCGGCGGAGGTGCTGGTGGCAGTGGTGTGGGAAGAAGCCATGAAAGTGCGTAGAGAGGGGGAGGGGAAGAGAGAGAACAATGTGTGTGTATAATTTTGTTGTGAGAAATTCTGATAAGTGAGCTATATGGCAGCTGAAAATGAAAGTTTTGTTGTTGAGGAAACTAATGAGCCACTTTCATTAAATATATCATCATCTTGAGATAACACAATTAAAGAATGAATTGTATAAATTTTATGAATCAATTAATTATTTATGTAATATTAATTAGTTGAACAATTTTACATATTCAACGGTATTTAATTTACATTTATTTTTATTTATTTCAGTATTTATTTTTTATCATTTTATTTTGCATTAATTTCATCATAATATATAAAATAATATTATAAATTAATATGTAGTATTTAATGAGATTAATGTCATTTTAAGTAATTTTTCACCAAAACTCACTTCTCCAATATTTATTCAAACATAAATCACATCACATTGTCTAACTTCTACTTAAACGTTATTTTCTATAATGCATTATAAGAAAAAGTTATTTTTTATTGCTTATCCAAACAGATCATGTATTTATAAATGACATGAAGACTAGGGAAAATCTAAATTTATTGGGTCCATTTGCATTAATGACATATGATGTACAAGGTCATTATATGAGAGAATGCATTATATTAGGTCTAAGTAGGACTGTAGGTATGCATTGATGGGGAGCTTGTGTTGCGCATTGTAGGAAAAAGACGACAACATGTTGGTTCATACTGTGCGTGTTTATCAACAACTTCTGAGATTCAAAATATATTTTAAATTTAAAAGTTTGTTAGTTTACAGATTATAGTGTTTGATAACTCCTTATTTTTAAATACATTTTGAGTAAAAAATTTCTTTTTATCCGAATAAGAGCTTGTTTGGATGTGATTTTGAAAATAGCTTTTACAAATTCCGAGGTAAAACCTAGGTTTTGGAGAATAGATTTTAGAAAATAGCTTTTACAGATTCCGAGGCAAAACCTAAGTTTTGAAAAGTGATTTATGTTTGTGAAGTTATTAGCTTTTACGGATTCCAAGGCAAAAAAATGGGTAGGAAAGAGGAAAGAGAAAGAAAGAAAAAGTATGAAAGAGGAAAAAGTATGAAGGAGAAAACTTATACTGCGTTTGGTAGGTGAGAAGTGAATATCTGAAATTGGAATTGGCCTAGGAATTGAAAAATGGGCTGTTTGTTACAATAGAATCCAGTTCCATGGAATCCACATTTCCAACAAAAGGTGAGAATTGGGTTCTCATCAGCTCTACTCCATGGAACTAGTTTGAGTTCCATGGAAGTGAGTTTTGTTTCCCATTATACCCTCCAACATTTTATCAATTTACAACTTTACCCATCCCTTCTCCCTCATCCACTACTAGAAAATTACAGTTTAGCAAGGGAAATTAGCGACGACTTTGAAATTCCTCTCTAAATAGCCCAATTAGCGAGGAATTTAGCGAGGAATAATAAATTCCTCTCTAATTTCTAAATTAGTGAGGAAAATTAGCGATGACTTGAATGTTCCTCTCTAAATTACTCAATTAGCGAGGAATTTAGCGAGGAATATTAAATTCCTCTCTAATTTTTTAAATTAGCGAGGAAAATTAGCGACGACTTGTATATTCCTCTCAAAAATTTTCAATTAGCGAGGAATATTAAATTCCTCTCTAATTTTCATTTACCTCTAAAATTTTCACTTAAAAATTTTGTTTCCCTCC
>JANTPZ010004831.1:0-16797 GCA_025593235.1 Vachellia pachyceras | reverse complement strand
GGGTATGGATGGAATCAAGGAGATGGAATTGCAAAACTTTGGTTTTTAGGTGGAATTGGTTTAGGTGGAATTGAGCCATTTTGGGTTCCATGTGGAATTACAAATCTCTGTACCAAACATGCATCTTGATGGAATTCAAATTCCAATTCCATTTCCAACCCTTCAATTCCATTGTACCAAACGGGCCCAAAAGGTAGTTTATGATCAGAGATGCTAAACTTATCTTGAAGAACATAAGATTTCCCAGCTAGATATTGACAGTATAGTCAATTTCCCTAAACATAAAATCATTGACAGTATAGCTTCAATGCACTCGTTGACGCAACACTTATAGGAGCTCTAAAAGTCCGTTCGACACTGCATTTTCGTAAAACAAGATAATTTTTTTCACATATTTACCTCGATTTACATAGAATCAATTCTTCATCGCGTTCCCAAAAGGGTCTACTAAAGACTCCAACGTTTTATTAGTAACTTTGATACAATACACAAGTGTGTGGTTGTTCATATTTAAAAAGTATCACATTGTTTGGGATTATGGATCCAAATGAATATATAGTAACATGGAATCTCAGGTTAATAAATGAGTCAAAAGAATCCATTTAATTTTGAAATTTTATTTTTTAATGTTGCACTTACCCTATTTTTATAAGAATAATCCATTTAATTTTGAGGAGTGTCTATCTTTCTTTACCGATAGATATTGAATAATTTTTAAAGATAATGTTTTTAGACATAATTAATGATATGGAGGCATCAGTATGAACTCGATACCTTATCTTTTATGCTTATAATAATGTGAAATAGTAATAAATAATACTTTATATTTGTGAAAGATATACTTAGGTTTTGACATGTAAAAGGATACAATGAACTTGCAAATTGAGCTATTGGGTGCTAAGCAATCCAACTTGCCCCTTTCAAATACGTCTTTTTTGATCATTTTCATGGATGACATTATTTTTTAATGAATCAATTGGTTTCGACTTTTTCTTAAATTTTATTATTATTAGATATTTAAGCAATCAATTAGTCTGATTTATAATAATGTTAGCCCACAATGTGGGACGATTTACCATCTTTGAATAATTATCGCATTTTTATATCTAAAGCTCTATGAAATAGCTGGTTAAATTGGAACAATCACTTACACGTTGATGCAAGTGTTTGGTGACATGAATTACATCTCTAAACAAGACTAAACGCAGCACAACCTTCTAGTGAATTTCTTTTGTATTTTTTTAAGTTAATACACAAAAAGAATTGCTAAAATGCTAAGAAAATAGGAGAGGGAGAAATAAGGGAAAAAAATTAAAAGGTCCACGTGGATGGATGTATTTCGTTGAGGGCCACATCTACTACCTCCTCTTCTGACGCATTGGCCTTAAACACGTTCTCACTCCGTTTGGTAAAGCGGTGGAGAAGTACTTTTACCATTTACGAGATAAATGTATGAAAAAAATTATCTCGTTTTACGAAAAAATACTGTTGAACGTGCTTTTGGGGTGTTAGAAGCTTTCCCAAACTGGTATATATTTGCTCGTCGCATTGATCTCTTACAAGTAATGACACGTGTACATTGACCTGTGACTCAAGTTTTATGACCAAGATACTGGATCAAGTAATGGCACGTTGTAAAAAACTTTATTACGCACCTTAACCATTATTTATTTATTCGAAATTGAAACCAAGTGCTAAGGTTTTGAAAAGCACGAGCAGGGCGCCATCATTCTGGCCGGATCCTGCCGTTTAGTCCAACGAACCAGGGCCCCACCCGAAACCCCACATGTCACCGCCACGTGGCAAACGGCAGCTAGACGCCGTCAGTACACCGTGACGGTCCCGTCCTTTATGTTTCTTTTGGGTCCAGAAAACGTACCAACCAGCATTTGAAATCTAACTAGGCCCTTTCATTTCACATCTCCCACCCTCAACTCTCTCTCCCATTGAAGAAGCCAAGCATTTTTGAAAGCTGATAATTCACACATCACACGAGAAACTTAACTTCTGCTTCAGCTCCGATCCGTCACGCTCTTTAAATTCCTCTGTTCTTCAGGTTCAGGTAATCCTTCTCTCATTCTCAGCTCACTGTGCATTGTCTTCGATCTCTTGTTCGTCCCTGATCGCTGCATGAAAAGATACCAGTTCATGTACACTATGCTTCCTTTTCGTTTCAACAATCTGCATGTTTCTCTAAGATTTTTCGCTCCGTTATGATTTCACAAAACCGTTTCTTCTCCTGGATTTCACCTCCTGAATGTTCCATTAAAATCATCGTAATGTTAATCGTTTTCTTTTCTTTTTTGAAACATTCCCAGTTTTCTTGTAATTTCAATCTCTGTTACGAAATCTAAGCAGTTCATCAGAAAGTAGTGGGCTCGTCTATCAGAAAAACTTGATCAGAGTTTTCATTCTGTTTCGTTCTGTTTTCTGAAGTCTGGATCATAATCACCGTTTTGTTCACAGAAGTGTTCATGACTTTAGTCTCTTTCTGTTAATTTGAAGAATCTGTGTGGAATTCTGGTTGCAGAGAGAAATCAAGGTTTGGTTTCTGGGAAAGCTGAAGAAGTAGGATGCCGCAAGAGAGCAACGGTAACTCATTCTTCACGTCGCCTTCAAAGAGAGGATTAAAAGCGTTGGTCTCAACTAATAACTCTAACGGTAATGAGGCTTCGTTCATCATCACTGAGGAAAGCATCAACGATCATGAATTGGCTCAGAGGAAAGCAGAGGAAGCAGGTACGTAATACCGATCTGATACACTCTGGTTTTTTTCAGAAAATTTTATTGCAGCAGAGTTACTCTTAAACAACCCTTCACCTACTGCCTCATCTGAAAGTAAATTTTAAGCTCAAGTGCTTATTAAATGCACCCAGTTCGCTTTTCTTAACTTTTCTTTTTCCATATTAAAATTTTTACTCCTCGGCTCACATGTAAAACCAGTTGAAGAGTTGATCTTAATCACTCATTTATCTTATTTATTATCTTTTTAAACTACTTCTTATTAATACTCTCTTAATAACAGATAATCCAACACCCATTAATAAGGCTATATTAGAAAAACATGTCAAAACTATTATAATTAACTAATTTATCTACTTTAGATCTTAGATTAAAAAAGGGTGGAGTACATTAATTGTGGATATCTGAACCAATGTTGGTTTAATTCTAGGTATAGTGATTTTGACTTTGATTTTTTTGATGACATTGTGGTTTTGATTTTACTTTAGTGGTTTATGAGTTTACATATAACTGGAATTGATTTTCAACTAGGTTCACACTTTATTTGTGAGATTATATAAATTTTCTTTAAATTAAATTTGAGATTTGTTTTTTCTTTTTCTTTCTCTGTTTTTTTTTGCCTCTTTTAAGAAAAAGAATGGGTATGACGGTAAGACTATTCTAAATAAACTTTAAAAAGCAAAAAAATAAAATAATACGTGTCACTTTAACCGGTAGTTGTGTTAGCGGGCCGCTATTTTTTCCCCTGATTTTTTTAATAATTTGTTTATTTCTTACTTTTTGGTTTTATTGTCTTCTTTGGTCAACCAAATCATTCCAAGACAGATAGCTTGCTTTGCCTAACAAAAGCAGAGATTAAAGAAACAAAAAAAGTAATAATTTAGCGTTTCTTACGAAACAAACAGTTCTGTGGGGAATAAATCTCCCAAGAGAGAATTTAAAAAAAAAAAAGAAACAAAAAAAAACCAAATAGTAAAAGAAAAAGAATTGAAGAAGGTTTCAAAAGATAGTGAAGCGCATAATAATGAAGCGCAGGAACCGGAGCATGTGATGGTGGCAAAAATGGCTTTAAGGGAATAATGGGTCCAAAAATTTTGATGATATTCGCCGAAAGAATTCTTAACTCTACCATTAGGAATCTATAATTACAGTTAATCTTCTTTAACTTTAATTATATATATATCTTCTTTTTTAACCTTTTGGAGTTAAAATGATTAAAAGGAAAAGACATAACAGTAATGATCTTTTCCACCTTCAGGTCCAAAGAAGGGGGAAAAAGGAAGATCATTTCCACTCAATCAGAATAATTAGTTAGGAACACGAAAAGTCATGTACACAATATGATTCGTAGCACCTCGGGGCCTCTTTTACATGAAGTTTCTAATATGCTTGGTTCATAATTTAAATCGTAAGTTTTTGAGATGAAGAAAATCTTTAGAAGTTATTGGGCTTGTTTGTTAGAGTATTTGGAAAAGTTAAACGCACGTTCAATATTGTTTTTCCGTAAAATGAGATAATCTCCTTCACATATTTACCTCGACTTGCGTGAAAGTACTTCTTTACCGCATTCCAAACGGGTATACTATGTTTGTATGTTTATAGCCCAAAAATATGTTTTCAAGCTAAAATATTTATCTTGTTAATAGTATATTTTCATGAAATATCAAATAAATATGCAATACGTAAAGTTTCTGAAAAAAAAAATTAAATTTTAAGGAAATCTGATTTAATTTTTTGAACTAAGCAACCCCTTGAATTTTTTGTGGTAATGTTTTCATATAATTATCTTTATTTGATAACGTGAATTGAATTCAAAGGATTCCTTTGTTTATATGTTTTATTTTTTTTATTTGATCAATTGAATGGTTGTGAGGGAGGTGAAGTCAACGCGGTCTCATTGTGGTGTGAGCTACAATGAGTTTAATTTACAATAAATTTTAATATTCTCTATTAATTGTTTATTGATACAAAAATACTATTAATAACTCCACCATTCAGGATTAGTGATAAGTAGAACTGGAAGTTGGCTTATTTTCAGTAAATTTTCAAATTACACATTCAAGTCATTTTTAGGGCCCCTCATCTTATTTACCCTCAGGCTTTCAAGTTTCAAACCAATTTTCAATCGAACTTTTATTTTGTCGAACTTGTCGAATGTTTGTTGGTAAAGAACTTTAAAGGGTCCCACAGAAAACAGGGACGAGGTGGAAGTTTAACAGTGAGAAGGTAAGAATATTAGGCGATCAAATTATTATATCCCATTTTAAATTAGTTTTGCCCAAAAAAAAGAGCTTAAAAAAAATTGATGATAAGAACAGTTAATAATAATTTATTTAAAATTACACTTACAACCACAATGTGTTTGTTTGGAAGTATTTTGGAGCTTTTGAACGCATTTTTACATAAATTAAAATAAAATTCTTCTTACATACTTATTAAAAACTCTAAATCATTTTTCTAATGGATTCCTAAACAAGTGCAAGTATCATCCCAAACCTAAATAAACATATCACACTATGACTAAAACTCTGTTGAATTCTTGGAGTAACTTTCTAACAACTTTGTCAATTTATGTAGCAGCTAATAACTACAAAATTTTAAAAAACAAGATATTGTGAAAACTTTAAGTCTAAGGATCTCACGCTATGACTTTCTCCTCTCAATGCCTTTGAACTTGTTGCAATGTGGGAGGACCCTAGCTTTCATATTTTTAGAAAATTATCTCTGTTTTTCTTAAAAACAGATTTTAATTTAATAAAAAAACTGTAAAATTAAACTGCACTTTTGTTCACATTTTAGTAGTAGCCATCAATCCAACCAAGAGAGTACAATAGACAAAGGACTATACCAACTAATTCATTTGGATTTGATCAAAATTCAAAATAAAAATTAAGTTGAAATTGTTTTCTTCCCTGAAGACTGAAGAAGAGATGATTGTTTTTTTCAAATAATTATTATGACTTTATAGTTAATAATCAATATTTTTTTTTGGCCAAAATAATCATAACGGGCAAACCTTTTCTTCCCTGTTGATGAAAGTGTTCTGAATTCTGAAACTGGGTATGCTTGTGATTGTATGTGGTAAGCTTCAAGGAGGTATAAAGCAACAGAATGGCTTCGCGAAATGGACCATGTCGCGTCGGCGTCACTCTCCAAAGAGCCCTCCGAAGAAGAATTCTGCCTTACACTTCGCAATGGCCTCATTCTCTGCAACGTCCTTAACAAAGTCAATCCCGGGGCTGTTCTAAAGGTGCTTTTTTTTTTTTCTTTTGGCCGTTTTTTTTTGGGCTTCTACCTTGTTCTCAGCTAATACACTCACAATACTTTTGTGTACTCTTGACCGTTCTTTTCCTTTTTATTTGCATTTTGGGTAATGGATTGGCAACAGGTGGTGGACTATGCTACTCTTGCGGCTCAATCTGCAGAAGGAGCGGCTCAATCTGCCATTCAGTATTTTGAGAATATGAGAAATTTTCTGGAGGCAGTGAAGGATATGAAGCTGTTGACGTTTGAAGCATCAGATTTAGAAAAGGTTAACTTTGTTCTAATTATTTGATAAATGTTAGTGTTGTGTTTTTTCTCTTCTAGTCTTGTTGCTCTTTTTATAAAACCAGTAAACTTTGGAAATGCAGGGTGGTTCAATGAGTAAAGTTGTGGATTGCATTCTATGTTTGAAAGGATATTATGAATGGAAGCTAGCTGGTGGAGTTGGAGAATGGAGGTATGGAGGAACAGTGCGGATTACTTCATTTCCAAAAGGGTCTTCTTCTTCCATAACTGGTAGTGAAGGTACTGATGAATCCCTGGAAGAGTCTGAATCCTCACAATATGAAGAGCTACTAGAATTTCTTCATCTATCTAGTGAGATCTCGATTGAAGAAACTAGAACTTTCAATGCGTTGGCGTTCCTATTTGATCATTTTGGACTCAGACTCCTTCAAGCGTACCTTAGAGAGACGGATGGGATTGAAGATCTGCCTATGAATTCAATGGTAGGTAAGAGCCTTTTCAGTGTATTGTCCTGTTATAGCCTATATTCTAATCTTATTGTGCTAATACTTTATATGACTCTTACAATTGGCCAATAAGTATTTTTAAGACATTGCATTGACCACAAAGCTATACGTACATATTGGTATCATATGTAGGTCACAAACCATTTCTTTGAATCATAACAACCATGAATATTTATTTTATTGAGAATAACAGATGAAATTTGTCTCTTTTATCCTTTTCAAAATGAACTTGTGCATTGTCTTCTATGCTTTATTCAATGTTATTGGTAATAGGTATGCACTTTGTAGGTAATTGATGCATTGCTCAGTAAGGCAGTCAAGGATTTCTCAGCATTGCTTGTTTCGCAACGCAATCAGGTGATTTAAAGTTCGAATAATTTTTTTGGTACTGTGTTTATAGAATATTGTTGTCCTTGTTTCAAAACTTTCAAAATGATTCACTTATTTCTTTTTCATATTGCAATATTTCAGCTTGGCCTTTTCTTGAAGAAAATATTGAAAGGTGATATTGGTTGCCTATCAAAAATAGAGTTCATAGAAGCCATCTCATTATATCTTAACCAAAGAAGTAGTTTGGGGTCCAAAGATTTTTCCAAATTCTGCATTTGTGGAGGAAAACTTGACCGCACTCAGAATGAGAGTAACTGTTCTTTCAACCATGCTGAGACAATTAATAAACAGCAGAAACAACTTGAGGTATGGAATTAACAAATAGAATGCATTGTTCTTGTCTCTTTGATCATATATGACTCAAGAGTTTACACTAGCACCCACGCTATAAGGGCCTTTCTCATGCTCCAGGGGATGAAATACTTTTTTGAAGAGACAAAGATTGAGGTCAAACAAATTCAGTCAGAGTGGGAGCAAGAAATGGGACGGTTAGGTGAGAATCTAAGACATGGTTTTCATGAGAAATATCTACCACATTTGTCATATCCTTTAATTTGATTTTTCTTCCCATAAGACTAAGTTAATTCTGATGTCCTACTTAGACCATCATATAAAGAGCCTAGAAGCAGCAGCCTCTTCCTACCACAAAGTCTTGGAGGAGAACCGCCAACTCTACAATCAAGTACAGGACTTGAAAGGTGCATATGAATTTAAAATATTTCGTGTTGGTGAGTTTAATATTACAATGGATATTGCTAACCTTGTTGTCCTATAGGAACTATTAGGGTTTACTGTAGAGTGAGACCCTTCTTACACGGACAATCAAATGCAAAGTCAACGGTAGATTATATAGGAGAAGGTGGAAATATCATGATTGTCAATCCCCTTAAAAAGGGTAAAGATGTAAGAAAAGTGTTTCAATTCAATAAGGTCTTTGCAACAAATGTCACACAAGGTATAATTTGTTTACATGTCATTGGTTAATTGCAAATGCTATAGTATTACCTTGTGCTTTGTTTTATATTTGGACGTTTAAATAGCTCATATACTGCTCTGCTCTGTGTAATGATTTAATAATCTTTTTTGTCTTTTTTCATTTTTTCACAACAAGAGATAAAAATAATTGAATGTTTTGCTTTTATATCCAATTGTTGCATCAAATTAGACAATTGTATTTGGATAGAGTTAAGATCTCTCTTATTCATATTCAAAGTAATTAAGAATGATATCTTGATCATGTGCAGAACAAATATATGCTGACACGCAGCCATTGGTCAGGTCTGTTTTAGATGGTTATAATGTATGTATCTTTGCATATGGACAAACTGGCTCCGGGAAGACCTACACAATGGTAATTTCACATTACACATGCATAGTAATTGTGGGGATACTAGCACTGCCATACAGTATTACCTTATAGATTTAATTTATTTGGTTAGTGTGTAGCCTGTTATTCTCAAGTACTTGTCAATTGTTAAATGTGTATTTTTTTCAATAATAAACTTTTTTCGGGTTCATCTTTGTACCGGTTGAAATTTCCCCCCTTTTATTTATACCGCAACTTGTGAGTAACTATTGTAATTTCATAAAGCAAACTACTCTAGCTTGGTTTGGGGCCGTTTCCGACTAAAAAGGGTACATGTTGGAAACAATATCAAACACTCACAAAATAACTTTTCTTTCTTTTTTTCCACCTTGGCAAATGAACACTGCTCTGCAACTTTACAACCTATTAGCAATTGGTAATCAAATATTATGCTTTTCATCAACTTCAAAACTTAATAGTTATCCATTTTATCGAAATCAGAGCCTACACAAAAAGAATTGTATCATTAAATTTTACGGAGTTAAAATTTATTTCTGGCTGGAGATTCATTATTATCTCATCACTTCTTGTATATACATGTCGGTGGTATTAATGTGATTTTATGCTTTTGTAGAGTGGCCCAGATTTAACGACGGAAGAGACATGGGGGGTAAACTATAGGGCTTTGCGTGACTTATTCCAGATATCAAAGGAAAGGTTGAATGCCATAAAATATGATGTGGGAGTACAGATGATTGAAATATACAATGAACAAGTGAGAGATTTATTAGTCAGTGATGGCTCTAATAGAAGATATCCTTTTAACTATACTGGCATTTTTTTTAATATTGCATTATCATATTTCCTTGCTTCTGTGTTAAGACTTTTATTTTTTTTCCTTCACAGGTTGGTTGTAGCATTTATTTTTTAATTGTTTTAGTTCCTTAACAGGGTTTACATTAGATATACGAAACAACTCTCAATTGAATGGCCTTAATGTGCCTGATGCATGTTTAGTTCCGGTTAATTGTACTCGAGATGTTCTTGAATTGATGAGGATTGGTCAAAAGAACCGGGCAGTGGGTGCTACTGCTCTAAACGAGCGAAGCAGCCGTTCTCATAGGTAAAATTCCACTCCATGGACTTCTCTCCATCTGTTTTATAGCTTCATAATAAGATAATTTGGCCACCCTTTTGCAGTATTTTGACAATTCATATCAGAGGAAGAGAGCTAGTCTCTAACTCCATTCTTAAAGGTTGTCTCCATCTTGTTGATTTGGCTGGAAGTGAAAGGTTGGACAAGTCTGAGGCTGTCGGAGAAAGATTGAAGGAAGCACAACATATAAATAGATCTCTATCTGCACTGGGAGATGTTATATCTGCTTTGGCACAAAAAAGTCCACATATTCCTTACAGAAACAGCAAGCTCACACAAGTATTACAAGATTCTTTAGGTAATAGGCATAGGCTTCTCATAGAAGATCCCATTCCTTATCCCCTCTCTCTCCCTTATCCATTTGACTTTCACGAGTCAAATTCTGCGATAGATTTTCATCTTTGACTCAATTTTGGGGGACAAATCTGGCCAATGAATGATTTGCAGTTTAAATTGAAAATATAGTTGCATTTTTTTTATTGGTAATAACTTGTTTCATTGTATATTTCCACAAAATTATCTTTATCTTAGCTCTATTTCTGTTATTTTTGTCAAATTTCACTTCAATAGGTGGACATGCCAAAACTTTGATGTTTGTTCATATAAATCCTGAACAAAATGCCCTTGGGGAGACAATTAGCACGCTCAAGTTTGCTGAGAGGGTGGCATCCATTGAACTTGGTGCTGCACAGTCTCATAAGGAAACTGGTGAAATTAAAGATCTCAAAGAAGAGGTCCATTTTCTGCTCACCTGTGATGCAATTATAGATTTAATGCATGAAAGGCATATTGACGGGTGGGTTTTCTTTTACTAATTAGATATCAAACCTTAAGTTGACATTGGAGAGGAAGGAGGCTGAACTGGAGCAATGGAGAGCTGGCAGTGCTCGAAACATTGTAGAATCACAGAAACAAAGGGTGGTTTCCCCTTGTCGCCTTGCCAGATTAGGAGTCAATGCCAACATGAAGTCGGAAACTTGCCAGCGACTGACTGAGGATAAAATTTCTGAGGTACTTAATGCCATAATATAACACTCACACAGTCAACTTTGTTTAATAAGGTCCTTGTAAACCGCGCTTCAATGAATTCCCCTTTACATTTTTTATATGATTATCCAACTAGATTAGATTCAAGTATTGTCAATTCTCCTTTGTATGTTCTCCCATAATTCAATCTGAAACTTCATTTTCAGGCTAGAAGTTGTTCTTCAGGAAAGCAAAGGAGGTCAAGATTTCCCTCATCACTCATAGACAAAGAATCCATTCCAAGAATGCCTCATCTGCCTGAAGAAAAAGGGAAAGGAAGATCACCATCTCCTCCTATCAGGAGATCAATATCTACTGATAGAGGTTCAGTCATTAAAAGCAAGGTGAAAACTGACATGGCAGATAACCAGTCGATATTAAAACATCCATTCCCGGCTCGACTACCAGTAAACAAATCTCTTTCCCCCATGCCTATGGCCCTATGTTCTGACAATAACTCGAGGATTAATGGAAATTCACATGAGACAGTGAAGCAGGAAAACATTTCTGAAACTCTATTCAACTTCCAGAAGGTCAGCTACAGGAAAGTTCATCATGAACAACAAGAAGAGGAGCAAATTAAACAAGCACTTGGTACAGTAAGACATGGCGGTATAAGAAAGAGCAAGGCTGAGGGGAAGGCCAAGACCAAGCATCAACATCATCAGCAACCCCATTTTAGTAGGATTGAAAAGTTTGATTTGATGCCTGCACTGATCCCTGACATGGACATTGCTGAAGAGAAGACATTGGAGGCACCTAGAAAGAGTGATTACTCGGAGCCAGAAAATGATCTTGGCCTAATCGAGTCCCCAGTCCATGGTGCTTTGAACCTTAGAAAGATACGTCAGAATTTCCCAAGAAATTCTCAGAACATTGAACCGAGGTATGCCTGACATATTTCAACTGACAATTTTTGGCTTTTGCATTAACTCAAGCAACTTAAGTTTTCTTGAGTGAGTGATTTTATTTTTCCCAGAATTGACAAATTAATTGCATGCTTGTCCTATTTGACTCCATATCATCTACAGTACGTTATTTTAGTGCTCATGCATCGTGGCAAAGTAAGAAAGAGAATAGAAAAAAAGGAAAAATAAGTGAAAATTTCTGTTTAAAAATCTTATTGGTTAGAAGGATTTGAATTGAAACACAGCTACTTACTATGCATGAAATCCTATAGAGACCGGCATTCTATGTGTATAAAAACATATCAGGTCCACTAAAAGAATTTTTAAACAAGGACTTTTCAGCCCATAGAAAAAAAATTCCCATTTATTGTGTTAAATCTCTTGCCTACTGCATTACAGCACCATTTAGCCTGCAGAGGATCCGAGCTGTGCCTTTTGACATTGACAAAAGCCATGGTGAATTTTTTTCCATTTGGATTAGCAGTAGAGAATTGATTGTGTTTTATGAGATGAAATGTGATTAGTTTTACCCCGTGTAAAGTTCAAATTTGCTTTCTTTATTCCAAATCTAAGCTAATGACATTTCCCCCTTTTGAGTTATTTTATAAGAAACCTGATATCCATGGCCAATTAACCATGTGGGAATAGTGATATTTGGGCACATTTATTATATGCAGAGGAACAATGCAAGCAGGGGAACCCTTCTTGGCTAGCAAGATGGAAAACAAACTCGTAAATGTTCCAAGCAGAAATCTCAAGGAAGGAAGCAATTCTTCCATGCCTGAATTCAGAAGAAGCAGATCAACCCCACGTGGAAAATTCCTTTTATCATGAGAATTTCAGGTTAAAATGGGGTAATTAATTTTGTTTCCCTTTGATATTTATGCTCTATAATTTTTGTACAGTAACTGCTAATTATGCTGGGAGTTTGAGCTCACATAATTTATAGCCTTTTTCTCGAGATCTTTGAGGTGAGTGCGTGCTACCTTTTTTTTTTTTTTTAAATTTTATATATGTTATTGTATTTTGACTCCTGAGGCCTAAACATGCTTCTTTGTAATTGAATTAAAATATTTTATATTTAAATATTAATGTTTCTTGAAACATTTCATGACCATATCGCTTATAATTTTTTGGACTAATGATCATTCACAACATAAAGAGAAAACTTTTGGGAAATGGAAGGAAAAAAAAAATGAACCTAAAAAATGTGAAATGACGTGTGCGTGAATATTTCAAAATGATAGGGAAGGAACCAATTCCAAGATCCTGTAATTAAATTAGGGTTAATGTGCAATTTTAACAATTAAATTTTGCTCGAAAAGCGTCTGTTACCATTAAATTTTAGAAGGAGCAAAAATATACATAATATTGTCAAAATGGTGCATATTTGATGATGTTAACGGATTTGCTAAAACGCCGTTAAGTGACCATATGCTGTAGCCTGATCAGCTGTCAACCCCCTCTCTCTCTCACACACACACCCCCCCTCGTCTCCCTCTTCCATACAACCACGAGAGCGAGGCGTTGAGAACAAAGGCCACCAACGGTGAACGTAACGAAGCAATCAACAACACCATGTGAGCGAGCATATCCGTCAGCGGCGTATCCGGCGTTGAGCTCGTTGCAGCATCTAAGAATGGAGCAGGACGAAAGATTCTGTGCGTTTCTGCCCCAAGCCTCTCTCTCTCTCCTCTCCTGGTCCGTGGCGTCAATGAATATATGTATGAGAAGTGGATGATGAATGAATGGATAGCTAAAGATTGAGAAATGGCGGCTGGTATTCAGGAAATGGAGGTGGCATGGTGAATCCAGGCTTGTCTTCACCCGAGATGTCGTCAGAGGTGGAGCTAATGATGTAGGTTCCACTGTGTCGTCAGTGATAAGGATAAGAGAAGGCCGTTGAATCTCCGGTTGAAGCAAGGAGATGGCCTCAAGGACCAAAGTGCGTGAGACGCAATCCACGAAGACAAGCTTGGATTCACCATGGCAGAGGATGACGGAGATGGTTTAGCGTCGAGGCGGGTGTTGATGTTGTTGAGGACAGCGCCGGTGAAGGGAACTGTGAAGTGGAGCTCATACATAGCAGGGATGTTGGGTGCCATGACGGAGACGATATGGCCACGACGGATTCAGATGTCGGAGAGAGAAGAAGCCAATTGGAGACAGCAACGGTAGATTTGGGACCAAGTGAAAGTGGTGCTCTATCGAGAAAACCTAAAGGAGTGAGGGGAGAAGAATTGGCACAGATTGGCTTGAGATCTTCCATATTCGACGAAGGAGGAGTTGAGCTCTGGCATTGATGGAAAATCTTCGCAGCTCAATCGCAGTTTCCGGTAGAAGCAGAGGGGCCATTGTCAGATGACGCTCCAAGCGATGATCTATGTCAAAGTCCTACGTCGAAGAGGCTCGGGAGGGTGTTGGGCTATATAAGCGGACACGTTGCACGCCCCATGAGACGTCTTTTGGGGGGAGAGTAATGGCCCCGTGACAAGTGGTATCAAAGCCAGCCCTGAGCCTTCGGTCTCTGGTGGACCCTCCGAACCTCGGTGAGGTTGCCGGTGGGCCCCGTGGCAAGGTCGCTCGCGGATTGGCTGGAGGAGGATGTCAAAGTCCCACATCGTTCATTCCTGTTCAACAGCATGTTCATTCCTGTTCAGTTCATTCCCATGTCAATCAAGCCGGATCATCAAGTAAAACATCCACGTCATTACCTCGGCAACGGCCGTTTGTAAAATCTGTTAACATTGTCAAATGTGCACCATTTTACCAACATTATGTGTATTTTTGCTCTTTCCAAAATTTAATGGTGACAGACACTACTCGAAAAAAATTTGATTGTTAAAATTGCATCTTAACCCATTAAATTAATTAGGTGGTAACTGCGGTGACCGGAGTGAGTACCCCCAAACTTCATTGGTTGAATGGCGCTGTGTTTGACTAGTCAACACAAAGGACAGTTGTGAGGAAAATTTTATATAATAAAAATATAATGAATTTTTAGCATATTGGGAAGTTTAAAAATATTAAATATATTTATTCGAACTTTAAAAAAAAAGCTATAAATGTTTAAATGATTCTTTTATTAAGATGGGAATTTTGGTCAAAGTAAAAATTTTAAAGATAAATTGAAGTTAACCATCAAATAACGTAATGTGAATGGATAGAATTTTACACATACAAGGGAGGTTTGTAGAGTGTATATTTTAATTTAAAAAAGAGTATAGTTATCTGTATTTTTAAAATAGAAAGAGTCTTCTTGTAATTTCTATAAAATAGAGAGATAATTAATATATTCTATCCTTTTGTTTATGCATTTAAGTAGACTTTCAAAGGAAAAAATATCTGTCAAGGTTGAGGTAACCTTAAACTAAAAATAAATAAATAAAAGATAAATTATCTCTAAGAATCAAGCTTAAGTATTTAACATCCATAGAGACATAATTTAAAACTTGATATCCTTAAAAATAAATCATTTTTAAAATTGATTCCTGTGAATAATATTCTTTTTGCCTTTATGCGGTGAAATTAAAAGGCAATATTTTTAGTATTAATAATCCCTATGAGATATGCCACGTACACAATACGCCCAAAAATAACATTTTATTTATCAATAAAGTATTTGTAACTAATGATTGGATTAAATTTAATAAGTTTAAGATATTAATTCAGATGGTATCTTTGAAATAAGATAATTATCATTTATCATTTAGAATGTGATCTTGTTGAAATCTTCACAAGTCTTTCTATTTATTCTTAGAGATCCTCCAATACTTCAATTCACCCACGAACCACTTCCTTGATCTGCTGAGAATCCCAGAAGTATCATAAGTCATTCTTAAAGGGAAAGCAGGGCGCTTTGATTTTTATTCTTCTGGTGATTTTACTTCCATTTAAATAATGCTGTGTTAATTTTTTTTAAACCTTGTATCTCGATTTTATTGTCTTTCCAGATCTATAGTCCGACGCTAGAGCTACGTATCAGAGTTTTCATCTCTCCCAGTTCCAATCAAAGGCTGGAGGTAAAAATAATATACCTTTACGTGATCTGTTTTTAAATATAATTCAGTTTATAACGCACGTTTTGCATGATGTACTGAATTAACACTTTCTTTAATCTTAAATATATATATATATATCCTTTAGAGCATAAATATAGAGATTATGTGTCCGTTTCGGTAGAGAGGTACTTTTCCGTAAGTCGAAGTAAATATGTGAAGGAGATTATCTCGTTTTACGGAAAAACACTGTTACACGTGCGTTTGGCTTTTCCAAACGCTTAAACAATCAAACCCTTTATTTAGGACTGGATCTGAGTTTTCTTTTCTTATTTTTTTATAGAATGTCAATCCATTGCACACCACCAGACAAATATTGGGGATGGTTGTATTTTCCCACTCACTAATGCGCTCTCTACTGCCCCTTATTTTTACCCAACTTCTTCCTTATTTCTTTAAATAATAAGACTCTATATAAAACAAGTAATATTTTGATATTTTATAAGTAAAAACGATGTTATCTTAAATTTTCTACTACTTTTTAAAGACTTAATACTTTAAACTAAAAAAAAATTACCCAGATTTTTATCTTACATCTGGTTGAATCTTTAAAAATTGTAGAAATTGAAAATGACATTATTTTTTACTTATAAGAAATTAAAATGTCAGTCCATTCCAACCACATAGAAAAATGCATATATACAGAGAAGAGAAGAAATTTAAGCCATAATTAGGAGATTAGAGTTTCTTATTTTTATTTCAAATATCTATATTGATAAAAATTATATACGTCTCTCTCTGTTTTTTTAAAATCATGGGCTTGTTTGTTTTCTTTCACAATATTTATTTTTTCTTACAAATCGAAAAAGACCTATTTGATGTCTTGCTTTTAAAAACAATTTTGCAAAAAGATTTTTTCTCCGCTGGATGATTTTTTCTCTATTTAAGGATTTAACGAAGCTTTTGTTGGGTTTGAGTGGTAGACCCTTGAACTATTTGGCAGGAAGTTTGGGAGGAACTTTAACGAAAGGAAACTTTTATTTGAAATTGAAGAGCTGGAATACACTAACTTTGTATTTTTCTTACACACTCAAGTTCCTCACCTACACACTTTGCTTTATCACTCAACTCTCTCAACTCACTTCTACTCAACTCTCTCCACACTTCTCACTTCTACTTCTCGACACTCTTACTTCTCAATTCTCACTTCTACACAAACTCACCCACACACCACCTATTTATACTCTTCCACCTC
>JANTPZ010004830.1:0-14680 GCA_025593235.1 Vachellia pachyceras | reverse complement strand
ATTTTTCTCTAAATTATCTATATTGGTTGAATATAGTATGTTTTCATCAAGAGGTAGTTATGAATTATGATACATAAGATTATAAAGGGTATTTTAGCAAAAATAACTAATACTTGTTATAAATAAGTGATTTAAACTAATTTTCTTAACATCCATAAGTTATTTATTTACTTATCTCATTCATTTTGTAATTTGTATAGAATAATAAATAAGTCATCGTATAGTTTATAACCCTTAAAATGTTAAATGTGATGGTCTGTTAGAATTTTTGTGATTATATAGAAACATATAAATCACATCTCACTTTCTTAATTTAAACAAAATACATATTATTAGGAAGTTCGAAGGGATTTATTAAAGTAACAAATGAGGAAATGAATAAGAGCTTCCTCATAATTAAACTTAGCCATTTATTTGATCCCGATGAAACTTGAATGGAATTTAAAAAAATAATAATATAAAAATATTTTTACAAAATTAAAGAACACTTTGCGTATTTATGAATAAAAATTATAAGCAATACTATACCAATGAGTATTGATTTAGTGAAAAGGATTATGAATTTATTATCTGTATAAATAAAAATTATTTATTATGCATTTACAATGTTATAAATGTACAATAAAAATTATAGTATAAACCAAAAATGGTATGTTTACTTTTTATAATATAAAAATAAAAGAAAGGGGCATGAGGAGAGTTAGGTGTGAAGTCTGGATCTGGGACAGTGAGACGTGTTGGGTGTAGGAACAACACAAATGTGAAGCTGTTGGGTGAGTAAAGGTGCATGTACCCCAAGTATAAAAATGCGACTATCACATCTTTGAACTATTTAATTTTTTTAAAAAACAACTAATAACTTTCAATTTTTTATTTTTTATTTATTTAACATACAATATATCATATAAAAATAAAATCAACAAAGAGTAAATGATATATTCATACGAAAAATTTAGTGATAAAACTTATAGATATAATTAAAAATTCAAAACGAGCCTCTTCTCTACTTTATAAATATAATCGCATGAGTAAAACCTCATGCCTTCCTTTTAAAAATAATGAAACTGTCTTCTTGACTTCCATATTTCACACATGGTCTTTAATGATATACTGTTTCTTTAATTCTGTCCACAAGGAAGAAAGAGAGTGTTTTTTTATTTTATTTATAAATTGTATAATTAAATTTTTTATACGAAATGTGCAATTTTATTATTCACTTACAAATCAGGTGAGTTGGGTTTAATGGCTCACCAAATTCAAGGCATATATTTTTTTATCTTGGAGAGTGTTTATAGAAACACTTATAGATCACTTAACAATCGAGTATTTACATTAGTAGCGTAATTTGAACTTATTTTGTACGTTATAAGTCAACTCTTGATTAATTAGACCAATTTTTATTGACATTACTACGTTGACTTTGTACTTTTGGGATATGACATACTCTCTTTAATCCATAATATAAGTTGCTTATGGTGAAATTTTTTTACCAACAATATATGTTACTTGGAGAGAGTAAATAATTCTTAAGTGTTAATTTAAATACGACTCTTTATATTTTTCTCTCTTGTAAGTTAACTACCATTTTTTAAGTCATGCTAATTAGTTAAAATAAGGGGATACATTAAGTAGGAGTAAAATTAGAAAGTTATTAAATTTTAAGATAGATTTAATAATATTTAATATTTTCTTATTTTCAAAATAACTTATAAATAATACTTGGAAAGTTTTGCCATACACTGATTCCTCTTGGCTATTTATGATATCACTTCATCCCTTTCATTTTCTGATGTAGCTATTTGATTTGCACATATATTTAAGTATAATCGGATATAATTTAAAGTGCTAAGTATTTTTTTAATATAATTGTGTATCCTTTTTTTATTATGACCTAAAATTGTGTATCTTAACAAAGTTTGTTAACTACAATTTGAAGTCTGAATTTTTTAAAAAAAAACAGTTATAAATTTTCAGGAATGTTCCTTCAATAAATATAAGCATTGAGAGAGAAGTAGGGGCTGTTTGTTTCTGTTTTTTTTAAACAAAATTATGAAATTATTTTTAGAAACATGCTTTAAAAAGAAAAAATCTGTTTGGATAATTGTTTTAAGAATTAAATTTGAAGACCAGAGTGAAATTTTGATAATAACTCTGAGTTTTTAAATAGAGAAAAAGTTACCTGGTGGAGAATGAATGATTTCCCAATTTTCCCAAACAACAACTAAGAAATACAAAGAAAAAACTAAAAATTGTTTTTGTTTTTTAGTTTTTAAAAACAAGTTTCTGTTTTTTGTTTTTAAGAATAATTTATTGGAAACAAAACATCAAATAAATTTTTTATTTTCTAATTTTTAAAAACAAAAAAACTGTATTTTTGAAGTCAATCTTGGAATAATGTCATCAATAAAATCTTAGTTTTTTTTTTTCAAAATATATTGCATTTTGAAACATCTTAACCCTCCAAAAACTGACTTATAACATGAAATTGAACGACCCAAAAACACATTCAACAGTATTTTTTCGTAAAACGAGATAATCTCCTCCACATATTTACTTCGGCTTGCGTAAAATCACTTCTCTACCGCTTTCTCAAACTGACCCAAAATGTCAAACATAAATCGTGCTATCTATAATTTATATATAAGTCAGGCTTCAACTAATAAAAACCCATGACAAATTATATTAAATGCCAATTAAGCTTAGGCTAACTTGTTAAAAGACAAGCTTGATGTGTCATAAATCTCATTTTGCCCTGGCCAACCAATCATATATGTTCTTTATAACAAATTGAATGGCATATATATCAGAAAAAAATAATTATCACGTGGAACTTAAATTTATTTTTATAAATTATCTATTTAATTAGACATTTTAATGATCAACATATTTTTGCACATGATCACTCTTTTCTATCTTACCTTTTGATTCACAATATATATAACTTTGAATTTACAGAAATTTATGAAAACAAATGCAGATGGAATTTAACGTTGAATTTAATTTATAATTGGGTTAACGTAGGTTTCATGGCTACGTGAAACCTGAAAAGACAATCTATATGATGGTAGGCTTAAAATAATAATGGTAATTACAAAAAAAGGACTAAAGCTAGTTTACTTGACCAGACCATGTCAGGAGACTTGACCCATATCGGCTATGTTTACTTTACCCTAATAATATTTTTTCCCACGAGGGTTATCAATTTCCTTTTTCAATTTTATTTTTATTTGAAGGGAAAATCACAGAAAAAGTACCTCAAAAACAGTGAATTCCAGAAAGGTGATTTAAAATTTTAAATCCCTGACACATGCTAGTACCTCGCACGTCTTTACCCAAGTTTAAAGGAAATGTCTTCACTACCCCTGAAACATCAGCCTTCAGCACCTCGCGCGTCTTCACCCAAGTTTAAAGGGAATGAAGTGACGGATTCGATTAAGTTCTTATCTGATTTGATTAAGTATTTCTAAACCACCATATTATTGCACGGTTTAGAAACCATACATTCTGAATCGATTAGCCTCATTATTTGAATCGAATCAGCCTTAATGTGAAAGTGGGAAAAATGGTTTATAAAGTTGAAAGTTAAAAATGATGTAACTTCTTCATCTCAGCTCCAAAATTGACAAATGACTTATCATTGAAACGATCTTTGAGTCTAGTTTCGAATGGCATAAGTTTCACAGCCATTGGATTAGTATTTTGAGAGATATGATAAAAAAACCAAACATGGGTCAGAAATACGTATATTCCAGATATATGTTAGGTTTTTTGATGATATCTCTCAATCCAGATCTTCAATTGATATGAAACCTATTCCATTTGAAACTAGACTCAAAGGGATTTCCAATTATAGGTCATTTGTAAAATTTAGAGCTAAAATGAAGAAGTTACAGAATTTTGAAGTTCAAGCTTTCTAAACCGTTTATAAAGAGTAGGGTCATTCGAATGAGCTTTTTTCCCATTCGAATGAGCTTTCTAAACCGAATTTTCCCCCAACGGTTTAGAAAGTCCCCTCCCAAGGTGTAGAAAGTCCACTTTCTACACCGTTGGGGGAAAATTGGGTTTAGAAAGTTCATGCGAATGGAAAAAAAGCTCATTCGAATGACTTTACTCCTTATAAACGGTTTAGAAAGCTTGAACTTCAAAATGCTGTAACTTGCTCATTTTAGCTCCAAATTTGACAAATGACCTATCATTGGAAAGCTCTTTGAGTATAGTTTCAAATGAAAGAATTTTCATTTCAATTTAAGATCTAGATTGAGAGATATCATCAAAATACCGAACATATATCTTGAATATACGTATTCCTGACCCCTGTTTGGTTTTTTATCATATCTCTCAAAATACTAATACAATGGCTGTGAAACTTATTCCATTCGAAACTAGACTCAAAGAGCTTTCCAATGATAGGTCATTTGTCAATTTTGGAGCTGAGATGAGGAAGTTACATCATTTTGAACTTTCAGCTTTATAAACCGTTTTTCCCACTCTCACAATGAGGCTGATTCGATTCAAATAATGACGCTAATCGATTCAGAATGCATGCTTTCTAAGCCGTGCAATAATACAGAGGTTTAGAAATATTTAATCGAATCAGATAAGAACTTAATCGAATCCGTCACTTCATTTTCTTTAAACTTGGGTGAAGACGTGCGAGGTACTGAAGGCTGCTGTTTCAAGGGCAGTGAGGACATTTCCTTTAAACTTGGGTAAAGAGCGCGATGTACTATCATCTGTCTGAGATTTAAAATTTCGAATCACCTTTCTGGGATTCACTGTTTTCGAGGTACTTTTTCCGTTATTTTCCCAATATTTTTTTCCCACAAGGGTTATCAATTTCCTTTTTCAATTTTATTTTTATTTGAATTCTGTTGGAAAGATGGAAAGAAGAGAGAGATGTATGAATTATTTAAAAATGTGGAGAAAAAATTTAATCAAGGACGATCTAGTAAATTTGTCAATTTAACACATGTTTAATTATTTAAATATCTTTCCTATTTTTTTTCCAATAAATATCTTTCCTATTGGTAATGCCACCTGAGAATAAATCACAAGCGACTTGTAATAATGATTAAATTGGTATTAAATATTGAGATGCATGTATATCTGACAATTAGGAAAAAATGACCCACTCGTTAAATTTGTCATAAATTGAAAAATTAAAATTTTTTCATTAATTTTTTTCCAAAGCTTTGCCCATGCTCAAATAAGAGCTTGTTTGGATGTGATTTTGAAAATAGCTTTTACAGATTCTGATGTAAAACCTAGGTTTTGAAGAATAGATTTTGGAAAATAGTTTTTACAGATTCTGAGATAAAACCTACGTTTTGAAAAGTGATTTATGTTTTGGAAGTTATTAGCTTTTACGGATTTCGTGGCAAAAGAGTGGGTAGGAAAGAGGAAAATAGGAAAGAAAAAGTAGGAAAGAGGAAAAAGTAGGTTTCAAACTGATGTTTTGTAACTAAAATAGCTTTTGAAAAAAAAATTTGCTTGGACAAAACCTCGGTTTTGAAACCAAACCTAGATTCTAGAATTGGTTTTCAAACAAACCATAAACCTCCTATCACTACAATTTCTATATACCCAACGTGTAGTAGTAGTAGTAATAATAATAATAATAATAGACGTAAAATTGGAAAATACTCATTCAATCTTTATTGCAAGAGCACTTAACTAATTTAAGCATATTAAGAAAGTTAGTTAAATTAATTAATTATAATAACCGTGACTTGAACTCTCTAAAATATCATTATGTAATAACTGCCTTGTAATTATTTGAATTTGATTGCAACTGTTGTTGAGGGAGAATGGGTAAGGTAATTTGGGAAAGCTAGGAGAATAAAATGGGGTCTTATATTTAAGTGATGAGGCAGTATGGCTATCTAAAAATCTAAAAGCTTTTATTATATATTGCATGATCTTATTGGAAATATATTTATGCATTTTTTTGAATCATATGAACCACTAAATATTTTGAGGGTATAATCACTTTATAAAGGAATGTGTTATCTGCTTTTGTCCCATGCTAATAAAGTGATAATCCAATCTCTAACAACCCAAGAACCATACTTATCTTCATCCCCTTAGCCCCATAATCAAATCATTTCACTAAATTCCACTTTAATTACGCCACCTCATTTTCTTCTTCTAATTTCTTCCTTCCTTTATTTGTACTTTATGTGACTTCTTCTATTGGCCCTTCTTTTAGCTACATGATTCCTTAGTATAATTCTAAATTGAAAAAAAAGGAAAAAATTGTTGAAAACCCCCCATTACAAAATTTATTTTCCATCTAAAAATTTGTCTTCTGTTCTATGCATAACTGAAGATGAGTTACACATGCGTTTAAGAATCTAGGTTATTCAATATGTTTGATTAATAAATTTTGTGATAGGGGATTTTTAATAGTTTTGCCAAAAAGACAAACCACTATACTTATATTAATTTTCACAAACTATAGAATCATAGCAAGTTATATCTAGATGACTAATTTATGGATAATAATAAAAATTAGTTAACTTAATTATTTATAATAAATATATGTTCATTTTTCAAAATATCTTCTTTAATCATATGCCTTATAACCACCATGTGATGAAAGCTGAAGTCAAAGGGGCGCTTTAAAAAGCTGTTATAAATTTAGAAAATAAAGTTAATTAATATCTTATAAAAAGTAAATTTCTACTTAACTCTTACATTTAAAATGGAATGTAGTAACTTATTGGATATAATTTATAGTTATAACTAGTTTTACACACATATTAGGTCAAATATGGTCAAGTACACATATGGATTATGCGGCTCATTGTTTAGACTTTAAATAATACCAGCAGTATTAATTATTGAATATAATTTCTTATATTATATATTTGATATACCAATATCTAATATTATATATTTGATATTAATTAATATCAAGATTGGAGAGATGATTGACTTGGGCGATTATTCTTTTCTGTTTTGAGGCTGCCAAAATATATTATTGAAAAATTTACATTCAAGTCCCAAATAGAAGAATTAATAAATAAAATGTCCCAAAGATTCATAAAATTACCATAAGATCCCATGAGTAGCTGCTGAGGTTGTTAATGAAGGTTGTTAATGATAACCTCAGCAGCTACTTTGGGATCTTATGATAATTTTATAAATATTTAGGATCTTTTATTCATTAAATATCTTATTTGAGACCTGATTGCAAATTTCCTATCATTATTCGTATCACGTGATGCAACCAGCAATATCATAGATTAATTTCAAATTTTGCTTAAAAAAAGATCATAGATTAGTTCAATTATTGTTGCTTTAATCATCATAGTTTTAGAGATATTTGGAATCTAAACTTTTCGTTGATGACTCAAACCACTTTGTATTAACCTGAGTGTTTGGTGGAAGGAAAGCAAAAGTTTTTTTTTTTATAAAAAAAGCATAATATATATAATATTTATTATCTTTAGTAATTTTTTTGTGTGCATAGGTACATAAAATATTTTTATCAAACCAAATTATTTTTTAGATTTCATTTTCTGTTTCCATGTCTTCTTTCTTGCTTTTTTTAGAAAATCAATCACTCGTGTTACACAACAATTTAAAATAAAAGTTTTCCTAAATAAAGGGTGTTTGATCGAAAATCATATTCACATGCGTAGAGACAAATTTCTTCTTAAAAAATTATCTTGTAGATCGTAAATTACATTGTAACAGTAGCTTCTATCATTAACTCAAATAAACATAGAATCAAATCACTCTAAAAAAAATCATGTCCTTCGGTTGTAAATTAAATTTGTGTGCACTTACCAAAATGCCCTTAAAAAATCTTCTATCCTCATGATCGCCAAAGGCCCCATTTATGGCCCCCTAACAACTAATAAGGTCGTCGGAGCCACCGTTACCCGGTGGCAAGTAAGACGTGGCAAAGTGGACTAAATGGCATTAAGCACTTTAATTTTGGTAATTAAGAGACGTAAGGTTTAAATCTCACCCAAGTCACTATTCCATTATTTACTTGGGGGCTCCAATGACTATGAGGGGAGATTTGTTAAGGACATTTTTGTAAATTCACACTAAATTTATTTTCAACTAAAAAATAAGGAATTGTTCAGAAAATAATCGCCTATTTTAAAATAATTTATAGAAGACATTAAAATTTATTAAACTACCTTTAAAAACATAAAAAAAGTTATTTAAATTTCAATAAAAAGATTGCAGCTCATCTTCAGCTACAATGGCTGTGTTTGGGGGAGCGTTTATACTCCCCAACAGCACGTTCAATAGTATTTTTTGTAAAACGATATAATCTGCTTCACATATTTACTTCGACTTGCGTAAAAGTACTTCTCTACGGCGTTCCCAAACAGGCCCAATATCTACTCTTTGCTGAATTTTTTAAACATAATTTTTCTTATGAGTATTTTCTTTATTATAGTGATGATAATTATTATTATTATAATATACAATTGTTGGACAAAAAGGAACTAACAAGTTGGCTTTGATCAAATTATTGAGATTGGGCATACCAAACTAGTCGGACCCTAATTGTATCAATTAATTGATTTTTAATAATGGCTTATGAGAATTGAAAATGGTGTCAAATCTAAGTCAATTAATATTGAGTTGGCCAACACCAAAGAATTATTAGTTTTTTGTCTTAAATATGCTCAACTGCTTTTTTTAGTAGTCTCATCATCAATCAAATGCATATGAATATTTAAAATTGTTGGTTGTAGCTGCTAAAATTGTCAGTTAATCCAAAAATAACTAAATAAATAAAAAATGAATGAATTTAAATAATAATCAATATGAAAGATGACGTATGTGTTTGGGAAATCCGTTGGGAGAAATGAGTTACAGCTTTCAAGGTGGTTTTACAGATTTTAATATGATTTTTACATATTTCAAGAAGTTTTGTCTGTACTTACATGCACCGTTGGGGAAAATGAGTTCCCAAACAGGCACAAATTCATAAACAGGTTATTGGCCTTTTAAATCTCTAGTTTGGATTTGGACCCTCTTTTAATTTTTTTCCCTCATTTTCTTTTCTCTCTCTCTATCCCTACCATTAGATCAATAGATTGACGGTTGGGATTAAATATGTTATAAAATCATTAATTTGTTCTATTTTCAAGTAATCTAGGGCTGTAAATAATCTAAATATAATTTTAATATGTTAAACTTATTTATGTATATATATTTATGTAATTTATAATCATAATTTTAAACATTATTAAGTATCAACCATAAATGGGATGAGGAGAAAGAGAAGAAGAGAAAAATAAAGATGAGATATCTTTATTCTTTCGTTTGAGTTGGTCCAAATATGAGAGTTCGTCCAAATATGAAAAACACTTAGAGGGAGTTATTCTGGATTAGACCTATAAGATTATCAGTTAATCAGATAATGGGTTAAGGTATATTTAAAGTGTCTGGCACAATTAAATTTTAAAATATATAAAAGTATAGATAATCTTTTAAAAATGATGTAATTTTATCAACTCCGTTAAATTGATACAAATTTTCATCATAAAATTAGAGGAAGAATAAGCGGGATGTACGTTAAAAAAGAGACGGATATTTGGATCAATTTAATGGAAATAATAAAATTGCTCATTTTTTTTAAAGATCGTGCCTAGTTTTACACCTACGTACGCTATTTAAAACTCAGTTCTGCTGGATATTGTTACTAAAAAAACTTTGTCACCAAAACGAGCCCTCATTTTTCATAGTACATTAGGCGTGTATTTGAGAATTTGTTGAGAGAGTGATTTTACGTAGATCGAGATAAATATGTGAGATGAGTTTTATTTCAACTTATGTGCAATTGTAGTTTCAACGTGAAGCCTAAATAAGCACGTATACGTAGACATGATCAAAGGTGGGGGAGTAGCACGTGGATGTTTGAAGCACCTTAAATATGTATGCACAACTGCTCATCTCCAAACCAAACATGTTTCTTTTTTGAAATAACTTTAATATTTTTTTTTTGACCAAGAAATAACTTTAATATTAATTCATTCAAGATTATAAATTTTAAGTTATGAGTCGCATTCTAAAATCTAGACAGCACATCCCACCGGAAGAATAAATGGTTCATGATTGTCAATTTGTCATGGTCACATACACAAGTTACATACGATGACATAACAATTAAATGAAAATAATTATACACAAATATAGCATGAATTCATGATAACTTTAACTGTTAATATACTTATATCATAATAAATGAATTTTTTAATGTAAAACTACCATACGGCATAAACCATCCAAAAATATATAGGGTAGGGTTTAACTTTTTTTTATTAGGTTTTTACTTTTTTTTAGCATTTTTGGATAATTATAGAGTTCCTAATACAATTTTGGATTTCAACTAATGATTGTTCAAATCTATTTTTATAATTTATTTTTTTGTTAAATTAAATGTATCTTCAATTTAAAACAATTCAAAATGTCGCTAGGCATTAAATGTAAAGATTTCTCCCAGTAAAAATGTAAACATTAGTTCGTCACGTTGTGAGAAAATTATTATTTAATTTAACTTAATTACAAAATCACTACCAGAAAAATGCTATTTAGCGACGGAAAAATCCATCGCTGAATGGTTATTTTTCATTAGAAAATTTCTATTTAGTGACGAAAAATATTAGCGACGGAAAATAGTCATTTAACGACAGATTTTCCGTCGTTAAATAACATTTTTTTGGTAGTGAACGTTTATCTGACTATAACCAAATTGTGGTCTGGTCTGGTTCTTTAATCACTACTTAACAAGTTTTATGATTCAAATGACCGGTAAAAGATTTAATTACTAGGAAAATACTTGCATCAATAATTGGGATTCGAACATATGCTATGGTTAAATATGGATTTCATTTTTTCTTCTTAAATGGAATAATTTCGATAGGTGAAAATTTCATATATTTTTTTTTTCCTGTGATGCCTGGGATGCCACGCTGGCTTTCTTCCTACCTTTATTTTCTGCCTAAGAAAAACAAAATTTATTAACCTAAAAAATATATTTTTTGTTTGCCGTACGTCCTTCGAAGTTCGTATATATACCTTCTAGCTAGGGTTGGCAACTTGGCATAGCGCATGCTCATCAATAATTATGCCTCTTGAACTTTTTTATCGCTTAGGATAAAGCCAATCAAAGAACATGCTTGGTACGATTAATGAAAGTGGAAGGGAAAAAAACAGTGCACGAAATTCTGGGCTTATTTGATTTCCCATTTTTAGGATTTTTTTTTTCAATCTGAAATTAATTAAAAACGGAGAAAAATTATTTTTGGTTAAGTATGGTAAAAAATGATTTTTACAATCTAAGGGGTTAGCCCTCCAATCAAGTTCAATCATATTGATACAAAACATTACTGTGTTTGGAAACACTTTTCAATCCCCATAAGTGCGTTGTACAGTGCTAAAAGTCATTAAAAGTTACTGTTTATATTTTTGGTCTGTTTGGGAAAGTTTATTCCCATAAGTTGCTTGTGGGATTAAGTTACTTCTACCAACAAGCTGAAATCCTGAGCTTTTACAAATAAGTCATTTCTTCCACCGCTTTCCCAAATACAAATAACTTTAACAATCTGACTTATTTTCAAGCTTACTTCTCCATAAGTCCTTATGCAAATAAGTTACTTATCCCACCGTGTTCCCAAATGGACCCACTGGATGTGTGCGTTTGGGAATCCGTTGGGAGAAAGGAGTTATAGATTTCAATATGATTTTACCAATTCAAGATGCTTTTTACGAATTTCAATATATTTTTTTTACGGATTTTGAAATTTTTTGTCCCAACTTACGTGCACCGTTGGAAAAATTGCTTTCTAAACATGCACTTGACACTTCATTAGGTTTGAAAGGAATATGGATATAAGGAAGAGATGCTCACATTTGATTTTTCATTGTGCTTCAAATAGGATAACTTTCAATAGGAGGATTGATATATGTGCTCAACAACAAAAAATATAAGTAAATGTGCTCTTCTAAACCCATTTATAAGATAGAGCACAAAAGATTTTTATAGTCCTTTCACATTAATTTTTTTTCACATAAATATACAATTTTACTATTATTGTTTATTATTATGCAGACTTTATGTCCTTGTGTTAGAGTGTATATCAAATAAGAATGCAATTTAAAAATTAATAAATTTTAAGATAGAATTAATAAAATCGAAGATTTTTATTAATTCCAACTAACATTATTACAACAAAAATTTTCACACATATTTTTTTTTGCCTATTTACGTTATTAGCTTTGTGGGGGAACGCCGGATGGTATCACGTTGTTTGGGAATACGTTGGAAGAAAGAAATTTATGAATTCTGAGATTATTTTACAGATTTCAAGATGTTTTTATGGATTTTAAAATGTAACTAACTCTTTTATTAAAGATATGGGATAATGTACCTATTTGAATTAGATGAGGACACCAATTATTCACTGTGATTTACAATTTATAAGATAAATACGTAAAAATAATTTTACCGGAAGGAAAAGGAAAAGAGCACGTGAGTATCGTTTTGTGGTGTGACGTAACCTCTGCAACTCACATGCAAATGCGAGTACACTCCATGCAATTATGGTTTTGGTACGTACTCTCCATCTTCAAATCCCACGTGCATCATACCACCAAAATTCAAACAACCCAATTATATAATCCTCATGGAAATCACAAATTCCGATCAAATTATTATTATTCCTGCCCTCTTCCATAGCTAATTTGTAGAAATATTAAAAACTACTCAACGCGATTTAAAATATAGACATTTTAATGAAACTAGAGAGATGTGGTATATATAGATATTAACTTTGTCTGAAAATGTAATGGATTTTTTATTTTACCCACATTTAAATGAAAACTTTTCAAATTTTATTACATCACATTCTTTCTCATAGTTAATAACTTTAAATAAGCATAAATTGGAAAAATTTAATTAGCACTACATCAAGTGACTTATTAGTAATGATAATCCATATCTTCTAGAAGGTACTTCTTAAGGATTAGAGATGTAAATTTGGGTTGGTGTCATTCATAGGGTTAATGCAATTGTTGGTCCTCATAGTTTGATTGAATTTTAGTTTTGATCTTTATAATTTCAAATGGTATTTTGTGTCCCTGTAGTTTTATTTGGATTTGACCTCAGTTAACTCTATTATGTATATAAAGACCATAAATAAAACTAGTTAAAATGTATATGGATAAAAACTAAAACATGTTAAAATCGTAAGGGTAAGATGTGTCAATCTTGATCCTTGCATTTTTAACAAATTTCAATTTTTGTCCCTATATGATTTCAACTAAAAACTATCGGCATTAAACTTATATCAAGTTTTTATGAAAGTATAAAGACAAAAAATTAAAGCCACAGGGATGAAGTTCTTTTCAAAATTATTCAAGTGATAATCATAGATGCATATTCATCACTGAATGTGTTGCCAAGTACGAGGGATTATGTTTATTTTACAAATAAAGTTTAGGTGAGTTGAGTCCAGTTGATTCACTAAGACATACCTCCATATTTAGAGAGCATTTATAGAGGTATCTACAGGTTGCTTACCAATAAAAATGTCGCATCAACAACATGATTTGAATTCACGGCTTTACGGGATATGAATCAATTCCTTATCAACATAAACTTAATTTTGATTAAATAAATAAATTAGGTTAATAGAGTAGTCTTTATAATGAAGAGCAATGGAAGAGCCCTTGGTGATGGCTCTCCTTTGCTCCTCATCAAGACAGTCCATGATGAACCTAATTCGTCCAGCCAACTTCTGGTGAAGTAGCACTACTACAGAATATACTTTTTACTACTGTAATTCGCGTCCTTTTTTAAAAAAAGGGAGTAAAAAGTGAAAGCGGTGACATTTTTAAAAATTTTGGCACCTTTAGGCGCCCTATACCAGGATAGGGCGCTGAAAGTATATCTATGGCGCCTTATTATGAGGAAAAGGGCGCCGTAGAGCGCCCCTACGACGCCCTTTTTCAGAAAAGGGCACAGTAGGGCCCCTATGGCGCCCTTTATGAGTAAAAGAGCGCCGTAGGGCAGGGGCCCCCTACGGCGCCCTATCGCACCCTTTATGACTAAAAGGGCGCCGTAGGGTAGTTTCGCGCCCCCTTTCAAATTCAAATCATCGTGTGCGTGTTATTTAGTGCTCTTCTCTCTTTTTTTCAAATCGACAGCTCTCTCTTGATGGCATTGCTGCTCCTTCTTCTACAAGTACGCCATCTCCTTCCCCAGACAGATCCTTTGTCCTGCCTGAAATACTGGATAGCTAAACGGATCTCGCTCAACGTCGCCTGGGTGTAAGTCATATCTTTCACTCCATCGTACACAGGAGCTTCGGATTTTTCGCTCACCTCCTTCACAATCTTCTTCTCCACTTCAGGGTGCTTCAACCTGTCGATGAATTTACGCAAAGTCATATCTTTCTGGGCTTGCTATGGTAGCTGAGCAGAGAAGAAGCAAGATGAGTCGTGTTCATATTCCGATCTCGTTGCTTTCTTCCTTCTTCCTCAATCCTCTACATTGATTCGTTTCTTTCTCCGTTCGAAGTAGAAATCTAGGTCCATTTTCAATTATTTTTCCCTGGGTTTGTAAAATTGTATAGAATCACACTCTGGGAAATATCATGGACTGTTTTGCTTGATTTTTGATATAAATATGGAAAGAAATATCATG
>JANTPZ010004829.1:0-15650 GCA_025593235.1 Vachellia pachyceras | reverse complement strand
GACTTTCCTAAGCACCCTTGTGAACCATGTGCATTGGAGCTACTTTTGATATTGAACCACTTGACATATGCAATCAATGGGATACTTGGGGGGGGGGGACGTTGGGAGACAAAGTGGATTGGGGTGATATCTTTAGGATCAAAATGAACCTTTTATCTGGCTACTTGTCTGTCAATTATATTAAAGACCCAGGGAGCATTAGACTTACTCCTTTGCTGCTAAAAAATGTTTGCATGTACTGAGCAGTGGGATTAACTTAAAATTTAAAGTAATAAATTAAACTCTAAGATTCAGATTCATTCGCAAACAAGATAATTTGCAACAAGGTTCGATGCTTACGTTTTTCCAGAACCACTGACACCCCCAATCACGATAGCAGAACCTGCAACTACCAAAAACAAATCAATTGAATAATCCATTGAATCAGATGAACTATTTCTATTTCATCATTAATTGGAAATCACATACCATTGTTGGAAGCCATTCTCGATGAGTTAGATTAGATTTCGCACTCGCAACAGTTGACCAACGTTTCGTCAAAGCTGAAATAGATGTGATCATATTCTTGTTGGTGCGCATCTCGCCCCTCATCAGCCGTTCAGTAAATCAACACCGCAGAATGCGCCACGTAGCCAATACAGGCAATAAATTACCAATATAAAATAGGGAAAAACTAAGGGAAATTCAGCGTAACATCATAAATTACTTAAGCAAAGATTGCATTCATCAAAATATTTATTAAGAGTTTCCATTAACAATATAAAGTCCTGTATATTTGAAAACGGCATCCCCTGTAACAACTCTGGAACTTGATAAATATTTTAATACCATTAAGAAGTTCGGGATCTAAAACTAAATTTGCAAAAAGTAATGCCCGCCGCCACCACCAATAACCAGTGAAAGAATCAGTCATTGTTCATCCACACTTGCAATGAAGAACAAAGCAAAACAACCTCCCGAAGTCAAAAATCTGGAAGGGAAAACAAAGATCCAGAAGAGTTGAAAAACAAAAAAGTGAACTTTTTCCAAAAGACCAGTGAAAGCAGATAGAATGGGAATTTGGATCTACTTAAACATTCTCTCAAGGACGATTTCAGAGGGTAGAGTGAGATAATAACAGAGAAAGACGAAGAACCCAAGAAGAAAATTCGCAGAGCAAAACGAAACTTACATGAAGAAAGGGGCATCAAAGCTTTCAACGAAAAAGGTTCAAACCAAAACAATTACAAATCTACAAATCGGAAGTCGAGCAACGTCGGTAGACAGAGATCATAGAGCGGAAGGACGGCGACTGTGGCTCCGACGGCGAGTAGCGACTGGAGAGTCGGGCGAGGATCAGGATGGCAAGGGACAGGTTTAGAATTTGATAATTGTAAAATTAAAACATGAGGAGGAGAAAGAGGGAAGGAAAGAAAATTAGAGAGGTAGATGAGCCCTTGAATTCATTGATAAGGTTTACCAGGTGAAACTGTTGCCCATTAGTAAATTTCTGATTTATTATCTCATGCTTTTGACTATAATTAATGAATGTATAATACACGAAAAAGAAAAATGGAAGAAACTTTTCTACAAAAGAATAAATTTTGTAATGTTAAGAAATTCTTAATTATTTGTATTCGTTGTTTCTATATAATATTTATTTTTAAGGATATCATTGAAACTCAATGAGTTCTTTTTGAGTTCATTATTAAAGCATAATTCTGTTCATTCCAGTAACATAATATTGACTCTTTTGAATCATTAAATGGATATCCAATTTGTTTATAATGCCAACATTTCACCCTTTTATTATTTTTATCAATTATTTTTCACTTTATGTGGGAATTAGAACCAATATGTTTTAGATTCAATTGTTGTGGCCACTCCCGATCTGTCAATTACAACCATTATTAGATTCAGTTGTGATTATTTTGAGAATCCGTTGGGAGAATAATTTCATACAAGTCGAAACAAGTATGTGAGATATGTTTTGTCTCGACTTGCGCACACGTGATTGCCAAATATACCATTAGATGGGATTCATGATTTTTTTAATAAAAAGCTCATTGTTTTATTTAGCAACAAGAAGGTAAGAAATTAAACTAATATATTTCTTAAAACATTTTCCTCTATATTGCTGCAATAGGAGTAAATTAAATGCATGACATGACTGAATTATTCTTGCTAACAACTTAAAATTTTGTAAACACAAGCACATCCATTTATGATAGTTTTTAGAAGGATAACCAATTTCTGGTGATCATACATTTTTTTAAAATTGTTATTCAGAACAAGTGAGACTATTAATATATGCAACATAGAGAATATTGTGGTTACTCTCCAAGATTGTATACTAAATACAAGCATCGGCAATATGTAATGGCATTTCAAATATACATAATTCTTGGCGAGAATTGAATAGATTAATTTAAACTAAAATATTACCTTACAAGCAAAAGCCAATCCCCCACTTTTACCAACTTGGTCAAAGCCAACAACTATATTAAGTAGCATGGGTAAAATTAGTTCAGCCTATGGGTTGAGCCTGCCAATACGGTTTGAGATGGGTTCGGACCGCTGATTTGACATCTATTAAATTGTCAACTAGCTTATTCTTTCAACTCTTATTTCCTAATCAATGGGCACTTGGTAGAGTTGGCAAGGGCTACTACCAGCATTCCTCATGGTGAGGGTTCGAACTCTGGGGAGTTAAGCCACGATAATTAACGCAACCTCAAAGAGGTCGTCCTATCGGTACCTCGCTACCACCGTAAGGTCTCCTGGGGGTCCGGATTAGTCTGGGGTGAGTAATGAACCCAGATACTCTAGGATACCGGATGATTTATAAAAAAAAAACTCCTATCTCCTCATCCACAGCCGCGTACCTCTCTTAGACTCTCATTCAGCCCTCCTCTTCTCTCCCAAAAGCCAAAATCTGAAACGATGCCCTCCTCTTCACTCAGCCACAGACCTCGTACGACGCCGTCCACAAGACTGAAGGAGTCGAGTGAAGCGTTTTGCCGGTACCAGTCGAGGTTCCAGTCTTCCAGTTCCAGAGCATTGAGGCTTCAGCGTGTTACCGGTACTCCCACATACCGTTGAGGATCTTTACTTCCAGTTCCAGACTTGCCGGTACCAGTCTTCCATTGAGGCTCTCTTCTTTGCCTATACCAGTCTTCCAGTTTCAGACCGTTGAGGCTTCGGCATATACGTGGGTCCATACAGCAACGTATACGTATATATATCATTTGGTTGGCACAAGTTTAATTACTTCGTTGGGTATAAGTGAATTGGCATGCATGGTGATGCGGACTCAGGTACCACTATTTGATCAAATGGAGGAGAGGATGCTGGATGCGATATGCAAAAGGCTGAAGCCTTCTCTGTGCACGCCAGGGACAAGGCTGGTTCGTGAAGGTGACCCTGTGAACAAGATGCTGTTCATAGTTCGAGGTTGCTTGGATTCATACCCAACCAATGGTAGTAGAATTGGGTTCTTCAATTCCTGCAGAATAGGGGCCGGCGATTTCTGCGGCGAGGAGCTGTTGCCGTGGGTTCTGAACCCCGGCCCTAGTGCGGTGTTTCCTTCATCGACTCGCACTGTGAAGGCCATGACCCATGTCGAAGCTTTTGCACTCGTAGTTGAGGACTTGCAATTCGTGGCAGACCAATTCAGGAGTTGCACAGTAAACAACTGAGGCACACGTTTAGGTTTTATTCTCAGCAATGGAGGACATGGCTTGCTTCATCCAAGTAGTCTGGTTTAACTATAAGAGGAGAAGAGAGGCCAGTGAGCTTAAGAAGGAGCAAAATCATCACTTGGTTGTGATGTGCAAATGGGTGGGTAAAAAAATTTAAAAAAACATGGCGGGCTGGAGCCCGGAGGGCTAGAGCTGCACAAACCGACACAAATAGCTTGCTTCATCCAAGTAGTCTGGTTTAACTATAAGAGGAGAAGAGAGGCCAGTGAGCTTAAGAAGGAGCAAAGTCATCACTTGATTGTGATATCCTCTGTGCCTGCAAATGGGTGGGTGAAAAAATTTAAAAAAACATGGTGGACTGGAGGGTTAGAGTTGCACAAACCGACACAAATAGCTCGTGTGTTACAACAGACCAGCCCGTTTTGCCAGTGCTAGCAAAAATCACCCAAAAGAGAAGGATTTTTACTTACAGGCTGCTTAGTCTCCATAAGAAAAATGCATAAAATGCTTAATTTTATTTATATATAAACATTTTAAGACGCTGAACTATCGCAGGTTTACCTAGATATGGTGGAGCAATGTTTTTCATTTCCTGTTGTTCAAATATCAATTTCCCATGGAGTTTTTTAACCCTTTAGCTATGTTCCATCTCCTTTTAATGAGGGCTGAAGTATGATAGTGTCTTTTGTTCTTTTCACCCCATTTTAACCAATCACATCTCAATTTTTTGATACCACAAGAGCTCTTCTAGAGACAATACTTTATTATACTCCTGCCATAATTCTTTTTCAGCTTGCAGCAGGTGTTGGCTGTCTTCGAGTTATTGAACTTTCCACTGCATCTATTCTCCGTATCAATTTTTCCTTTTTGGTTGAAATATCCACCGTTTTATTTCTATTCCAAGCATCAACCTCTTTTTCTAAGAGTGCAACTTTATTTTTCCAGTTTTGCTGGCTCGAGCTTTTTCTCACAACGTCGTCAAAACCATCTTCGAGAAGCCAAGACTGACACGGGTAAAACAGGAGCAAGAAAAAGAAGTGGAAGAAAGAATTTCTTATTATTGCATTGAATGAGTCTTCGTACATCCTTTCTTTACATCTAATAACGGGTCTCGGTCAAAATCAAAATTTGAATTTGATTTCCTTTAAAATCATCTTTTAGTCTTTTGGGTAAGTTTTTTTGAGGCTGCACTTCTCAATTCTAAAAAAAAAAATATTCATAATTAAAAGAGGTAAAAAAAAAAAAAAAAGAGGACCTGATCGGAATTGGGGAGACTAGTGTCTAGAGTCTGATAACTTCATTGTAGCGTCCCCTTTCATGTAGCTCTTCTCCATCCCCTTCCCTTGTCTCAAACCGCATGATTATTTTTATATGATTCTCTTTCTTGTGGTAGACATTCATGGTTGAATAATAGATTTAGGGCTTGTTTGGGAACCAATTCTAGAACATAGGTTTTACCTCAAAACCGAGATTTTGTCCAAGCAAAATTTTTTTCTCAAAAGCTATTTTGGTTACAAAACCTCAGTTTGAAACCTATATTTTCTCTTTCTTACATTTTTCTCTTTCCTCTTTCCTACTTTTTCTTTCTTTCTTTCTCTTTCCTACTTTCCTCTTTCCTACCCACTTTTTTGTCTCAGAATCTGTAAAAGTTAATAACTTCTCAAATATAAATGACTGTTCAAAACCTAGGTTTTACCTCGAAATATGTAAAAACTATTTTCTAAAATCTAATCTCCAAAACCTAAGTTTTACCTCGGAATCAGTAAAAACTATTTTCAATATCACGTCCAAACAAGCTCTTAGGTGGGATATCTTTCAAGTTTCATGTGGTCCATTTTTAATGTTGTCTAAATTAATATCTTCAAAGTCCAAGAAACTCTGTTAAGGAATGATGCAAATGCCAAATCATGGGCATGTTAACGTGGCTTTTCGCTTCATCGCTGGTGAGAGTATTTTGGGCAGAATAGTGTCACTTCTTTTTTGGGCCCAGGTTACATTTTTTTCTTTTCTCCCTTGGCAGCCTCGCAAGTAGCCTCATTTGGGCTTAGCCTAGTATCTAATTCATGATGGTTCCACTCATTTCCCTCTTGAAGCTTCACTGCCTCTTATCCTTGAAAAAATGTGTTGTCAATGCATTGGTTCAAATGATAAGCTGCTTAATCTTACTTAATGAAATCTTGAGTTCACACCCTACAGTATGTAGAAATCTTTGTTGGGAGACTCATTGATTACAATCAAGTATTCGACGCGGGTCGAATCTAAATGTCGTGAGAACAAAATTTTGATGAATCTAATGAGCAATGAAAAAAGTGTCATCCTCTTCTCTTCCATCTTGTACCATCAATTCCACCTCACTCTCATCCTTCCTTTTCTCTTACTTCTCCTTAATAGCCATGTCATCCCACATTTTAAGCATAAAATATATTTTTTTTATAAGGACATGTTTAGGTGGGTTTGGTACCGATCCCCCACCAAGGCCAGGACACGGCTCCAGGGCTCTTTGAGCACTTACAAGATCGTCTACCAAAGGAGTCCTTACAACGGCAGAGGTAAAGCATAAAATATTTAATCCTTTGGATCGCACCCTACTGTGTAGATAGTTTTCCAGATAACAAACATTGATTAAAGCTGCTTGTTGAGATCAATTTCAACACTGACTCTTGTAAATTTGGCCCTCTCTACCATAAGGTTTTTTGTCATTACAGTTTGGCTAAAGTGTTGAGGTCCTCCTTCAAAGCTTTTACTGATCACCAAGTTCCAAAAGGAATTCTTCTGAGTAACAATGCAAAGGCTGAGTCGGTATCCTTACCCATATGGTGAGTTTATTTACCATATGGGAGTAAGAATTGAAGTTATCTTTGTACAGCAAGGCAGTGCCCCTCAATCACCCATATGGTCCATCCACAGCAAAAAAATAAAAAGGAAATTACCAATGGATTTTGCCACGGAAGTACTGACAGAATTTGTTTCATGGCTAAATTTCTTTGCAAATTTTCAATAGGAAATCACGTCGGTAATTTTCCCATGGAAATTCTTGCAGGAATATTCTAAAATTCTAACGGAATATCCTTTTATAAATAAAAATGCCACATGTCATCTCTGTTTGCCGCCACATCATTTTCAGACCCCACCAAGTCCACCATATATCACACCTCATGACCCCCACCTTGCTGCAACGTGTTGCCACTAGATAAACCTAAAATTTTCATTCTTTAGGAATCAAACCTTGGATCCCTTGAGGGGAGCGTGAGCTTTTATCAGACAAGCTGTAATGATCTTGCATTCTTTAAACACATGTTTAAGTATATATAATATTCTATTACATAATAAATGATGTACGTGGGTATATATAATATTATTGGAAACTAAAAATAAATTAAATTATAATTTTAAATTTAAATAGATAGAACTTTAAAAGAATTATTATGTATTTTTTATAATTTTTAATATAAATTAATTTCAAATAAAAAATGTTACATTTTAAATCTATAATTATTTTGTTATAAATATAGTTTCAACCAATTTTAAATTTAAATTCTATTTTTAAGCAACATTAATTAACACCGCCAATTTATGCATATATGTGTATGTTTATTATTAATATATTATTAATTGGAAAATAATTCATCCATATTTATAACAATATTATTAATATAATAATTTTTATTTTAAAAACATTGTTTTTAATATAAAATTTATTACAAATACAATAAATATTAAATTTTAGCCACGAAATCACCAATAGAATTTGAAATATTACCAACGGCAAAATTCCATGATCAACTTTGTTTCTCTATAGCTAATTCTATGACTAATTTAGAAAAAAAATTACTGATGTAATTGTTCACGGAAAAAATTCTGTAGCAAATTCTATCAGAATTTGGCTTTTTTTTTTCCTCCTATCGTGCAAAATATTAATCTACGACATAAATCCTTCTTATTTGATATGAAAACGTAATGATCATCAAAATGGATCAACAAGTTCAAAGTTTTAGGATTTGAGAAGTCATTCAGATTGAGAAGTCACCCTCCTCTATCCTCTTGACATTCTTCCTCACGATAAGGATGGAGGGAGTAATTCTTATTTTTTATATATAAATCACTTTTAACATATACCAACGAGATCAATGAAAACCTTAAATTTGATTAACTTTATCTTAAAATTTAACAACTTTTTAACTTCACTTCTATTTAATTTACACTGTACCCCTTGAGAATAAAGTCCACTTCTCCCGGTCCTTTGAGGTCATTTTAACCAATTCATAGTAATTAGAAAGTGACTGTTTACTCATTTACTATGTCTTTAATTGAATACTTTTCCAATTTTACTGAAGAATGTGAATATTTAATGAGCATTGATTGGCAAAATGGAAGGATATTAATGGCAGGAATAAAACTGAAAAATGAGCCTTACTTTTCTTGCAAGTGACTTATATTTTGGGTTCAGTCATTATTCTACAAGAAACTTATATTGTAGATAAGAGGGAATACATAATAATAAAATAAATGTAAAATTGTATATTTATGTGAAAATTTAATGTACACTTCTCCAATCTTAAATGCAATACTCTTACAATTAGGAATGGAGAAGAAACTTATAAATAAAACCAAGATAAGCACTCTCTTTATCATGTAAATAGGACTTGGGAATAAACTAATTCTTTATCTGTATGAAAAAATTAAAATTTATTCCTACTTAAAGAGAGATGGGTGGTATGTTATGCGCAACTTCATTCTAATGATTCTATTGTCAATCACAATCAAGCTGGCCAATCCATGAAAAGTTAAAGTAGGGAAGTAAAAATCAACGGCTTTCTCTGCATTCAACATACTCTCTATCATTCATTTCATCATTTTGTTTGTTTGTTTGTGAGCTCATAATAAATCACTCGCGTGGGTCTTCCTTCCTCCTTTACTCTAATAATATACAGCGCCTTCAATTAACTTAACTTCTCTCTTCTTTTATGGGCAATCTCTTTCAAAATCAAACTTCAGGTTTTGCTTTACTCACACCAAACCCATCGACCTCTTAACTTTCATACCGACAAAACACACCCACGCCCACACGCACGCGCGCGCGCACACACACATGTTTATAGAGAGAGAGAGGGGGAGAGAGAGGAAGAGAATATCTAGCTAGCCAGGAAGAGAACCAAGGGAAGGGTACTTAGAGGAATCGAGAGAAAATGTTGGTGGAAGCTGAAGAACGACGTGAAACACAGAGGAAGCAGACTGGTGGATGGAAGGCCGTTGCTTATATTCTAGGTAATCTCTTTCTCTTTCTCTGTATATCTCTTTCTTCTCGGTGAAATATATTATCTCATATATATATATATATATATGCGTGTGTGCATGTGTGAAGAGAACTGTGTGAAGGATGATAGAATTGAAATAAAACATGGAAATGGCAGGGAATGAGACGTTCGAGAGGTTGGCTGTGTTTGGTTTGTTAGCAAACATCACAGTGTATCTGACAAGTGAGCTAAATATGGATCAAGTTTCTCCTACAGCTATTGTGAATATATGGAATGGCCTTGCCAACTTTGGACCTCTCATTGGTGCCTTCCTTTCTGATTCTTATGCTGGTCGCTTCAACACCACCGCTTTCGCTTCTTTCTTCCCCCCCCCCCACCCCCACACACACACACACACTGCAGCCTGGCCTCTCCATTGAGCCCTTCTCCATATTCATGCTCCATTGAAATCAAAAGAGGTAAAAAAAGAATATATGCATATGTATATATATAAATTCATTATATACAGTGAAACAAATTAATCAAACAAATTATAAAAAGTAAATATTGTTGTACACCATTTATTTAGTTATTTTTGAAAAAGGAAGCTGACCATATTTTTTGTACACCATTTGATTTGAGTGGAGGTATAAATTGAGAGATGACTTAATAGAGAGAACCTATCACCCACGCGGACACGCGAAGACTCTTACTGATACTTTTTTGAACTGATCTATAAGCGTTGAATTAATTAGAGGTTTACCATGACTCTTCACTGATCTTTAGGATCAGTTCATATGCTTTCTTTTAACAAGTTTTTCACACCATAACTGTGTTTCTTTTACTTTGCTCTAGTATAATTGTTTTATCATTTTTCTTTTCGTTCAAATTCATCAGAGTTACTACTCTTAGTTTCAAGTGAAAAAAGAAAACTCATTTACGCGACGTTTCTGCTCCATTTTCAATCTTATGGAATCCACTTTTCAACTACTCAAAGATAAAACACTCAGCCGCACGCTAGTCTTTTCCCCTTTTTTGACAGTTAATCCCTTAAACAGAATTATGTGATTTTTTAAAGTTAGATTTAATATTAATTGAAAGTAATAAATATGTAAGAAATGAATTTTTTTTAGTAGGCCCTAATATACAAGGGTATTTAAGAGAGAGGATTAGCAGTAGAAATAAAATAAATTGGAATTAAAATAGATGGAGATGCAACTAATGTTGACAAAACACTAAATGAAATCTTTTATTAAACCAATTCAAAAATTGACATCTTATAAAAGGAAAAGATGGGCGAGGATTCTTTCTCTAGAGAAATACTTTTACGCAAACCCGCGGTAAATATGTGTAGGAGATTGCCTCGTTTTGCGGAAAAATATCGTTGAACGTACTCTTGGGTGAGAATTAAATATTTCCAAACAAGCATATTATATGATTTATTTTTCTTAGACTTTAAATTTATAGTTGACCATCATTAAATGTGTGCATTTTTCAAATTTGCTTGGGGTAAAGAATGCTGGTGAGCATTAATTCTTTTTCTCATGATACACGCTCACACTGTATTTTCTCTTGCACACACTTTAACAATAGTTATGGCATTCACACAAGTGGAATCAATGTCAGTATTAATTGGGGGCGTGAAATCATTCACATGCGCCAACATTTAAAATTCTAACCAAAGTCTCAAAGTTTGTGTAATTAAATCCAAAGATTTTAATATTCGTTCAATCCATCATATTTTATATATTCAAAAAAATTTATTGTATTAACTCTATCCTAAAATTCAAGAACTTTTAATCTCTATTTCTATTAATATATATTGTATCCCATGAGAATAAAATCAACAGAATAACATATTGATAAAGGTTAAAATTGTAGATTCATTTGAAGAAATTAATGTTATGATTTATAAATAGGACAAAAAAATTTCTTTTCTCTCTACCCGATCTATAAATAGGGTTGGAAGAACAAATTAAAGCAACCCAAAAGAAAATCATAAACAATTCACGTTCATCAATATATAAACCCTTCGATTTTTATTACTCACTCCCGTTTTAAAATGCTTCTCTTATCCTATTTATAAACCATAATGTTAAGGTTTAATTTTATATTTTTCATACGAATATATAATTTTACCCTTTATTTATTATGTATTAACTTTATTTTCATGTGTTGTAGTTTATATTAAATAATGATAAAGTTTAAAAGTTGTTTAATTGAAGACATAATTAAGGCTCAAGGTTTTCTAGTGAAACATATTGAAGTGACTTATAAATAAGACTAGATAAGTACAAGATGGAAATTGTGAATATGTTTTATTTTTCATGTAAGTTGAAGTTTGGATTTATCTTATTAGTTAATGAGGTTCTCTCGTATTTTACTTTTAATTAATTATATGTCTTTAATATATTCTTGTCATTCATTCCTCTCATCTTTTTTCCATTCATTTTCTCTCATATTTTTTTCTCACTCTCTCTCCTACTCACCCTCTCCATAAAGAAGGGTGTTTTAGAAAAATAAGTTTCAATTTTATATATTTATTGTCTTTAACCAATCTTAACCGACTTTATGAATGGTAATTTACTTATTTTCATCTTATATTTTGAAAATGGCAGAGAATAAGGCATTAACAACAAATAATATTTGTTCTAAATCTTAGTCAACAAATAACTTATTAATTACCATTATCCCATTTTATCTTTGCCATTTATTAATTGAAACTTAGTGTTTCAAATAGGTTCCTTGAAATCCATATCATTAAAAACTTATCTGTTATTTTTTTATATGTGAAAATTAATTCGTGATACGGTAGGATAAAAACTAGAGGCAGTAAGATACAATTTTAGGTATGCATGACATGATCTTAATTTTAAGTAAATTTTTCTAGTTTTCCCTCTCATTTATTTCATGTCATATAGCTAACATAGTATTTCTCCTACAAATCCCTTACCCTCCATTTACTCTCTACATAAACAAGGATATTTTTGAAATATAATATACATATTTTTACACATATATTACTTTTACCTAATTTTAATAATTTTTATTTACATAATTTAGCTAATTTTAGCAATATAAATCATTTTTAGGTAATATTCAATGCACTAATTTTTTTTCTTTTGTCCCAGACTGTAATTAAGAAGTCAGTGCATTAAAAGGCAATGCTTATGGAAAAAAATGTGTAGTCTATTGATAATTTAATGTATTTAATAGAGGCAATAGTGGAAAGCACAGTACATTTCTTTTTATGTATAAAACCAATTTTTAAATCCTTTCTTTCATAATAAAATTAGTTAAATTAACTTTATATATGTCGAACTAAAAAAAGTATTACCTCCATTTTCAACATAGGACGTGATTTAAAAAGCCATATCATTTAACATATAAAGGATTTCATAGTTTTATAAACAAAAGAAATTGGTGTCATTTTTTTCTAAAGTACATACAAAAGTTTATTAATAACACTAATCTCCTTCATCAATATGGTTTATTTTGCATATATGCATTGGACATAAAAATATAATATATTAACTGTTTCTCTCCCTAAGTGTGTTTGGGACTAAAAATAGTTTGTATTTGAAAGGTATAGAATATTATATATAGTTTTTTTTCTGTCTACGTCCTTTCATAATGCATGTATAATCCTATGGTCCTATATTTATAAAGTAAAGATAAATGTTTTTAATACTATATTTATAAGTTACATTATTAAATTTTTACTTGAATACGATTTCACTCTTTATTCATCATCATCATCATCATTGTGTGTATATATTGTACTCTTGGAACCAAAAAATGTTAACGAAGTCATTGAATTTCTCCTAAATTGACATGTATTTCCAATTTTACCCCTCTTTAGATAATGTGGATTTCTAGTAGCTTATTCAAAACACACTAAACCTCAGCTAATGACAGGAATAAAATGCCTAAATAGTAATTAATCACTTAGTTGGTGATTTATATTTAGGACAAAAAATTTTCTAATTGGTGCCTTATAAATTATAACAAACAGAGGGAAAATTAAATATAAATAAAATTAAAATGTTATTAAATTTTAAGACAGAGTCAATAAGTTTTAAGATTTTTCTTAATTATGATGAAACATGTTAAAAATAACTTATAAATAATATCAAATGAGTAGTTTAGAGTTCTATGATATTTTAAACTATCCTTTCAAAAATCTCCTTACTTAATGAGTTTTTCCACATATATATGGAATGATTGTGGTGACCCTAACATCTTGGTCACCAGAGTTACACCCTCCACAATGTTCACCTCAACAAAAAGCACTGAACCAATGTGTAAAACCCACCAAAACCCATCTTGGTGTTCTGATAACGGGACTTGTCTTACTAGCCATAGGCTCCTCCGGCATAAAGCCCTGCAGTATCCCGTTCGGCGTCGACCAATTCGATGCTGACCGAAGAAGGAAGAAAAGGGATCAATAGCTTCTTCAACTGGTTCTACACTTCCTTCTCCATCATCCTTTTGATCAACCAAACTGTAATTGTTTACGTCCAGGAAAGTATCAGTTGGAAGATTGGTTTTGGGATTCCCACTGTGTGTATGTTCTTCTCTATCCTCATGTTCCTTGTGGGGACTAGGGTTTATGTGTATGTGAAACCAGAAGGGAGTGTATTTTCTGGTGTTGCTCAAGTTCTTGTTGCTGCTTATAGAAAGAGAAAAGTTGAGCTTCCTTCTGATAAAGAGATGATGGATAGGTCTCTTTATGATCCCCCTTTGAAGAATACTAGTGCTTCCTCCAAGCTTCCTTTGACCAACCAATTCAGGTCAACAGACACTAGCTCTTTTGCCATTAACTTATTAAATCATGCATTTTATTAGAAAAGTTTGTTCTATATCCTTAACTTTCTCAAAACTTACATTAAATTCTTTAAAATTTTATAACTTCATTATCTAAGAAATTAGTGGTGTGATTTAAAAATTGACCAATTACGCACCAACTCATGCATCCTTATAAAAACGAACAAAATGTGTAAATGGAAAGAAAATTTGTTAATAATTCATGTTGTCCTGCATTTTTGACAAATAAAATGCTTCTAGAAATAACTTCCTTTGGCTCAAAATATAAGATGAATTTTGGGAAGGGTTTAATTTTCTATATAATGTGAAATTTGGACTTGTCTCAGTATTTAATGAGTTTTCCCTCAATTTTTCTTCTAATTAATTATGTACCTTTCTTATATGTTTTTCACTCATTCTCTCTCATCTCCTTTTCTACTCGTTTTGTCTTCCACTCACCATCTACACAAATAAGGGTGTTTTAGGAAAATTAGTTGTAGTTTTATATATTTATTATCTTTAACAAATTTTAAATAATTTTTCAAATATCGTAATTTAGTTATTTTCACCTTATATTTTGAATCGAAGGGAATATTCTAAATTTAGGATGGAGGATATAAGTTTTTTGAGCTTATTAAGTTTTACGTATTACTCCCACTAATCCTATATATAAGAAAATTATTTAGGAAAGGTATGCATATTTGTAAGTGATACTAATAGCCTCGTTTGAATTTTTAGTATTATTTTACATTAATTGTTGTCTCTGATTGGCTATTTTTTTTTATTCTCTCTCTGTAAATAAGGATGTTTTTAGAATGTAAGTTACACTTTCACGCAGTTATTATCTTTAATCAATTTTAACAAAACTTTCTTTGTCTTGTATTATTTGATAAAAATGACCTGACCGAATATTTCATTATCTGGCTTGATTTTATGTTTTTAATTATAGGATGTTAAACAAAGCTGCTTTAATAATGGAAGACGACCTTAAACCCAGATGGAAGCAGAAAAAACAAGTGGAGACTCGCTAGTATAAAGCAAGTAGAAGAAGTGAAATGCCTGGCAGGTACTTTTCCAATTTGGGGGACTGGAATCCTCAGCTTCATTACCATTCCTCAGCAACTAACATTCACAGTCCTACAAGCTTCAACCATGGACAGACACCTAGGACCCAAGTTCCAAATCCCACAAGGTTCAATCATGGTATTGTCATTCCTAACTATAAGCCTCTATGTCCCTCTCTATGACCAATTCCTTGTCCCAGCCCTTAGAAAAACGACACACCTTGAAGGTGGCATCACCTTGCTTCAGAGAATTGGAATCGGCATGGTCTTCTCTGTACTGTCCATGGTTGTGTCTGGGGTTGTGGAAACTACTAGAAGGTGTTCGGTTAACTCCATGTCGGTCTTTTGGTTAGCTCCACAGTTAATTACTGTGGGTTTGTTTGAGGCGATGAGTATTATTGGACAGATTGAGTTTTTCAATAAGCAGTTTCCTGAACACATGAAGAGTACTGCGAATTCTGTGGTGTTTTGTTCTATTGGGGTTGCGAGTTATTTGAACGGCTTGCTTGTGACCATAGTTCATTATGGAACTCGACGTAACCGTAGAGATTGGTTGGCGGATGATTTGAACGTTGGGAGATTGGATTACTTCTACTACCTCATCTCTGGGTTTCTAGGCTTGAATCTGGTTTTGTTTATCTGGGTGGCTGTAACAGACCCAAGAGGCCCAACGGACGAAGAAAGAGACCCAGTCCATGGACACGAGGGAAACGAGGAAGGAAAGCCAAGGAGAAGCCAGCGAATTAAGAAGAAATCATGGAAGATTCGAGAGATGAAAGAGGACTAGTATAAAAGGACAAAAGCAGTTATGCGAAGGCAGGCATGATTTGGAATAGCTTTCCCCCTCTCCTCTCTCTTACCCCCTT